>MCJB01006792.1:13677-73203 GCA_002018475.1 Nicotiana obtusifolia
ATTATGTATCGACTGTAACCTATTTTGCAATAAAACGGACAGCACCTCCCCTACATATATGACTTCACACAAGTCCAAACAGCCACCAAACAGCCAAACAACATCAATAAGAATCATATTGAACCTCCCAAAACAGTCCACACACAAACCAATCACTTCATACGTACAATGGCCACTATAGTCGTGTCAAACGATCCGGAAATATTATGAACAACTATCAGGCCACAACCATAAATATATATGGTGTTTCTCCACACCCTTCCCCATCCAAAACTCCACAAATCAGTAGTATAACACGCAGCTTTACAGCAACACAAAACAGTTCACAAAAACAGTTCGCTACAAGTGAATAACTCGAACTCACGGCTTCCGATCACCGTCCCGTGAGTTCTTACACACATAGAACGACTTACCAAGAATTAACAGTAGAAAAAATGTATTAAATAGATCAGTAAACTCACCTTGCTTGTTAGATAACTCAGCCCTTGCTTTGGTTCCTCAAACTCTAGGGTTTACCTTCAACTAGAACTTGAAAGAGGGAAAAATCGATTAGGGTTTGTTTGGGATTATTTTGGGGAGGGGTTGCAGGGGTTCTTTTAGATTTTGAAGCTGTGAAATAATAGTTAATTATCTGAATTTAGAAGCTTTTAAAAGCCCTCTCTTAACCGACTTGGGGATTTTAAATTTTTGCCCTTAATTTTGGCAAGTAGGTGATGCACCTACTTGTCACCTACCAGCCTGCGCAGTTCTACGGAAATGCAATTATCTCAATACTCCGAGATCGTATTGACAAACGGTTTGAAGCATTGGAAACTAGACTAATAGACCTTTAATTTGATAGGTAGATCACCCCGTACTTCCTTGTAAATTGGGAGAAAATCGCAGAAAATGACCTAACGTTTAAGTAAAATTGTGAACCTAAGTTGCGACAACTTTTGTCGACTTTTGTTTCATAACTCGTTTGACTTCAAGACTTATGAAACGGATATCATATCATTCAAATACCTTAAAACATGACATCTTGGTACTGTTAAACACCTCTCGATTTTCCCTAAAACGCGAGTTACAACATCCTTAACTCGTTTATCCTCTAATACTTGTTAACCGCCCTTATACACCTTTGCATCGTTTAGGACCAATAGGACTAAACTCCCATTCTCGAACCAAGGTAGACTATCTTACGATGTAATCTAACACGTACAAATATGGGTTATAACATCATTCTCTTAGAATTTTGTTTAAACCACAAACATCCCTGAGTCTATAATCTATCACAACACATGACTAGGTGACTCAATCTCCGTTGGTAGACTCCACCACTTGTCTTCATGCCAGTACCACATAATCCAAGAACCCGTGATGATCACTCCTCCTTAGTCGCCATGATCATACACTATTACTCAGTTGAATTCTTCATAAGTCCAAGCCACACCAACCATAACGCATCCCAATTTATCATTCCAAAATCACACTCAACCTCATGACAATCGTGCCATCTTCCTCAAGTGATCCGAACCCACATTGTAGCACATACACTCCACTAGATAGAAGGTGAAACTCTTCGTAGGAACCTAAAAAGAAATCATGCAACATCTAACTTCCTCACAGCAGATAGCTCACTTGCGCAACCTCATATCAACACCTCTCTTTAACCTGCCATGGTATAACGTCACGTAAACAGTGACTCCTTTCTAAATATCCCAACTCAAGATGGTTTGCACACCAAGATGATAATAAAGAATTCAAATCCCTCAATAGCTCAAGCAAACCCTTCTCGTCAAATTTGAAGTCTCAAAATGTAAGAAGCCACCACAATATGAAATGCCCTTTGTAGTCCGTAATTACCCACATAGAGTAAAACACCCCCCGAAACCGTGGCAATCCTTTCACAAAATCCCCAATGTCGCTCCCCCATTTCATGACCACTTTCCCAGGTAACCACATGGTATCTGAAGCTCATTCTCAATCGGCTGACAACCAAACACTGTGAAACATGCTCAAAAATGTTGCCTCTATTCATGATATCTCTCTGTAACATCTGGACGCATAGAATACCACAACCACGAGCCTCCTCCAGGATCACTTCCTATGATGTATCAACACCTACAAATGCAAATCCGACCAGTAGTTGCAACACATTATCCACACCAAGGACAACCTCCTTAGCACTACCCCGCACATCGAGTCTCTGAAAGTAAGCAAATATAAACTATCATACTGACAATCCTTAATGCACTCAAACAAGAATGGTTGCACAACAACACAAATGAGACCTCTAATCAGTTAAAAAATACCCAATCTCATGAATCTACCGACCAAGGCCTGAACATCCAGAGCCCAAATACCTCGCCTCTGGAACAAGTGCCAAACTTCGAATCGTGAACCAAGTAATCCTCCTCATGGCTATTACAGCTGCAAGCATAAGCAATCACCCTACTAGTATATTCCCATACTAATAAAGACTAATGTATGAACCATCACAATACATTGTATAAGGCCCCGAACTTGGGGGTGACACTAACTCTAGGGCTGCAATAGATGACAACTCATCTGCAGAGCGATAATAGTAGTCTAATCTAATAACACGGGGAAAGACATCCCGTAATGCATTTGTAGCACCATAATAACTTTTCGGTGCCCAACTGATATAGAATACACAAAATTGCATACAATAATTAGGAAGGAATCAGAGATATTGGCTTCGAGCCAAGATAAAGTCACACGATAAGAAATCAAGATTGAGAATGTTTCCTAAAGCCCTATAGCATCTCAAAGATAAGTACAGACGTCCCTGTACCGTTTCGCAAGACTCTACTAGTCCTGCTCATGACTCGTGCGCAACAACACAAATGAGACCTTTACTCAGCTCAGAAATGACCAATCTCATGAATCTACTGACCAAGGCCTGAACATCCATAGCCTAAATGCCTCGCCTCCGATGGAACAATTGCTAAACTTCAAATCGTGAACCAAGTAATCCTCTTCATGGATATTGCAGCTACAAGCTTGAGCAATCACCCTACCAGTATGTTCCCATATTGCATCAAGACTAATGTGTGAAACATCACAATACATTGTATAAGGTCCCGAACTTGTGGGTGACACCAACACTAGGGCTGCAATAGATGGCAACTCATCTGTAGAGCGATGCTAGCTCCCGCCATCCACATCAGTATCAGCTCCATGATCTGCACGCAAGGTGCAGAAGTGTAGTATGAGTACAACCGACCCCATGTACTCAACAAGTATCATAACTAACATCGGCGAGGTAGTAGTGGCAAGAATTATTAGAGATACTCGCCAAATAACCTATTCAATTCAGAATGTTATCAAGTCATAAACCACAGATAAAGACTCATCGTTGCCCAATGATAATGTAACATGCTCTTTTCTAGTTAATAACCCAGCATGTAGAGAAGATATATGTCCAATGTCTCCAAATCATCAAACTTGCATATATAAAAGACATCCATGGTTTAAAAGGTTAAATCACACGGATTCACATATAAAAAAGATATGTACCGTGTCTCATCTCATCATGTAAGGTGGCATATAAAGAAGATATGCATAAACACATGTAAAGATTCAGAACCAGCAAATAGAGAAGAGATGCAGTAAAATCACGAATACATCCAAGGAAATTGCAAGTGGAGAAGAAATGCAATAACATAAACAAACATTGGCCAGTTTTCCTCACAAATAGAATAGTTGAACCAACCCACTTATCAGCTTTCCTCATACCGCGTGTATCCCATCAAGAGAGGAACATGAGAGGGTGACCTTAGGGGGTGGATCCTTATCCACACGCTGCATGAACAACTCACGTGCCATAAATATCAACTGCACGGCATATTCACGTGCTAATAATCAAAACTGCACGGCGTATTCACGTGCTAATAACCACAAATCACATGGTCAATTCACATGCCAATAATCACAATCGCATGGCCAATTCACGTGCCAATAATAGAAAGCCCACGAACAATTTACAGCCAATTCACATGCCATTAATCACAACCGCACGACCATTTCACATGCTACCAGTCTAATCCATATCACATAGGAAGTAGATATAAAAGAATACATGTATATGAACAATGAATATTACATTTCATACTTGTGGACTGGTACATGTGACATGCTAAGGTGTATGCAAGTGCGAAGTATGCTACCATAGCTCAAGTCGGGAAATTACAGCACGAAAGTAACAATTATCATGTTCAATAAGGAAATTAAACTATATGTAACCTCAAACATGGTGAATAGCTCACAAAGGGTTACAAACAAAAGAAACATAACGGCATGAAGCTTAGAAAACAATTCAAGGCATTTCATAGACTAAGCACTACCACGAGCATGAATAATACCCCCGTGCACGCATATGGATTCAACCCCATGCATGTGCGCCACCCATAGCATGTAGCTATCACAAATAACTCAGCCAACTAGTGCCTCAACCAAGTTTAGGTAAGATACTTACCTCAAACAAGTCAAATTCATACTCTGAAAATATCTTCACACATGAACCAACCTACGAACGGCTTGAATCTAGCCAAAGCAACTCAAAAACATCAAATGATTCCATATGAGTCAAACCCAAATAATAAAGGTCGAATTCTTAATCACATACTCAAAGTCAACCTGGGAACGCATCCCGAAAACCGACAAAACTCACAAATTCTGACAACACATTCGAATACAAGTCCAACCATACTAGTTTCACCTAAATCCGACTCTGAATAGATGTTTAAAACCTAATTATTCACTTTAGAAAAGTTTTTCCAAAAACCTCCAAATTTCTCTTTTAGATTCATTAATAAAATTCAAAAATCGAAGACAAAATCATAAATAATAATCAAAAAGTCAAAAATACATACCCTAATCCAAGTGACGAAAAACCCTTCAAAAATCGCCCAAATCCGAGATCCCAATCTCAGAATGTGATGAAATAACCAGACACTCAAATATAGTAACCCAACGAGGTTAGGGTCGAATCCCATAGGGAATAGGCGTGAAACAATTATTCGATTAATGCAACACTGTACTTAGTCGTAATTCGATCAAGTAGCCAAATAGAGTAAACTAATAGTTGCAGCTCGAAAATAATTTGAAAGTAAAGATATGAAGTTGAGATACTAAGGTTGTGTTCCCCCTAATGTAGTAGAATGTATTGATATTGATATTGACTTCCGTTCTTGATATGCAATCGGTTCTTATTAACGTGTTATCCAATGTTTCCCAACACTTAGACAACGTATCCTCTTATGATTCTCCCGAATACTAAAGAGTCAAAATTAAGAACACCCAATTATTCGCCAAATTGAAATCTACTTATTCCTAAGTAATTTCTTTAAATTTGGGTTAAAGCCTTGCATTATTGTTATTTATCTCTACCAAACTCTATCTCACTTTTCCAAGATACGATAGCGTAAATTGGCACTCGTTAATATTTGCAACTAATAACGATTAAATTCAGAACAAGAAATAAATAAATATCAAGCTTCTTTCAAAATTGGAATCAATATTAATCTTTCAATAGCATTCTACCCATATAGGGTTTACAACCTCAGTATTAGAGTTTAGCTACACATGTTAAAAACTGAAGAACAAATAAGAATAATTGAATTCATCTTACAACAATATCGAATTCTCTCTTTTGATCACCCAAAAATCTCTCTAAATTCGAAAATAACCAAAAGCAATACTTTGCATTTCTGCGACAGGAATGCGGTTCGCAGAAACTTCACTTTCCATCGCAGATCCTACCAGTCAGTTTCCCTCTCATCGCATCTGAAAATGCGGTCCCCAGATTGACTCTGTGATCGCATCCACTCTATTTTTCACCTCAGACTCTGCTCGTGTCTGCGACGAGAATGCGTTTCGCACTTCTGTTTTGCGGTCGAATTTGCGACCGCATTCTCAACTTGAAATTTGGCTTGAACTTCTGTCTGCCTCTGCGATCTTCTTGCAACTTTTGCGACTCGCATAGCCGTTCTGCGGTCGCAGAATTGAACCTGCTATACTCTTGAACTCTTTTCGTGCCTTTGGACAGCTTTTTGGACTTCTTTTCATGCTTCTGGGTTTCTTCCCTCAATATACTGAAATTACACTAAAACTAAGTAAATATCATGATAATTAACAAGTAGAACAAGTAAAACTCTAAGCAAATAATATGTAAATGTGCCGAAATTACCCGGCACATCAACAGCCCTGAAGGCTCAAGTGAGTTTCAGATAGGCTTCGGAGTGGTTTTCGACTTAGAATCATAGCTGGTGTAAAACTTCATCTAGTACTGGACTGCAGACTTTGCAAATGCGAGGTCTGGCTCGAAATGCAAGCCTAGCATTTGCGAAGGAGACTTCACATATGCGAGCAGGGGCTGGGGGCTGGTTTCTCGCATTTGGGAGGTTAGGGTCGCAATTGCGATCTTCTCAGGTTCGCATTTGCGAACATATTGTTCGCATTTGTGAAGGCAGCAGAGGTGTCAGTGCTTCGCATTTGCGAAAGCTTTTTTGCAATTGGTACATCTTCGTCCAATCAAAAGCTGAGAAAAACGAGATTTTAGCTCATGCTCTCAAATTCTCAACCCTAAACATCTTAGGGGCGATTTTCCTAAGAGCTCTTCTTCCTAAATTCATTGGTAAGTGACTCTAATCAATTTTCTTTCAATTACCCATTACATTTCATAAGATTTCAACCTTAAATCTAGGATTTCCATGGTGGAAATTAGGGATTTGGTAGAATTAGGGATTTTGGTAAAATTGGGATTTAGACCTCGAATTGAGGTTGGATTTCGAATTGAATTGCTTAATTGGGCTCGGGGATGAATGTGTGATCGGGTTTTTGTCCGAACCTCAGGTTTGACTAGCAATCCCAGGTTGACTTTTGTTAACTTATTCATTAATGATCTAAATTGAACCTCTTTCATTCGTGAGTAGTTTCTAAAGCTTAATTTGAATCTTTTGGTTAATAATTTGCTAGATTTGGTTGGTTTGGAGGCTTGTTCGAAAAGCAATGCCGTAATTGAATTTTGAGTGGATTGCGGAATGAGGTAGGTGTCGGGTTAACCTTGCTTCGAATGAATTAGGACCCCTTGAGTTGTGTGCTATGCTAAATTCATGTATAGCAGCGTATATGCGAGATGACGTGAGTATACACGCCGCCAAAGTACTTGTTTCCCTAATTTTTTCCCATATCTTATTAATTATTTTATTCCATGCTTTAACTGTTACATGCTTTAAATGCTTCCCATGCCTTTACTTGCTACTTGCCATTTATTATTCTAGTCTTAAAAGTGTTGGATTCTCTCATGATTCTATAATTGACTACTACTTGCCTTAATTGACTTACTTGCACCCTTTAATTGTCATGTACTTGACTTGTTCTACTGCTTAATATCAATTATAGTGAATTCTCAGTTTGGCACAAGATTTCCCTTTTGGTTCTGCTTCATATTCGTTAGTCATAGAGGTTCTTGTGATTCGAGTTATTAGTTTGATTGACCTCATTGATTTATTTAAATTGATATGGTCGGATCGGGTTGCGCGCTGCAACTGATGGAATAAGGGTGGATTGGTATGGTGAAATAAGGGTGAATTTATATTGATATGGTGGGATTGGGTTGCGTGCCACAAGAGGTAAAATAAGGGTGGATTGATATGGTGAAATAATGATAAATTTATATTGATACGATGGGATCGGATTGCACGTCGCAACAGGTGAAATAAGGGTGGATTGATATGGTGAAATAAGGGTGAATTACGATATTGATTCTGCCTATATGGTGGGATCGGGTTGCGAGCCGCAACATATATTTATTTATTATTATTGACATATATATATATATGTGTGTGTGTGTGTGTGTGTGTGTGTGTGTGTGTGTGTGTGTGTGTGTGTGTATAGGGTGGAATAAGGGAGGATAATGTTGTACGGTGAGATCGGTTTGCGCGCAGCAACAGTTTATGTGTTTCTATTCCTTATTTTGTTGTGTTGCCTTCGATACTTTCATACGAGACTCTAAGGATTGGTATTTATGCCATTCACTTGTTTTTCTTTGGGGATTGAGTTATTCTCTTAAGTTAACTGCTTTATTACGTTCCGTATTTTCCTTTCCAGTCATTATTTTATACTGCATACAGGTTATAGAGTAAGTGACCTGTCTTAGCCTCGTCACTACTTTGTCGAGGTCAGGCTCGACACTTACAGAGTACATGAGGTCGGTTGTACTCATACTACATTCTGCACTTCTTGTGCAGATTTTGGTATTGGTCCCAGTTGTCTGTGAGGTGCATCGGCTCGGATTATCACCTTTGGAGACTTGAGGTAGATCTGCTGACGTCCGCAGACCTTGAAGTCTCCTTCCTCTTTTCTCATTTACTATTCATTTCATTCGAAACAGTTGTATTTATTTCAGACTCTGCATAAAGAACTTCTAGTAACTCATGTACTTGTGACTCCAGATCCGGTGTTGTACTTAGATGTTTGGGTTGTTATACCTTTTCGCATAGTTTTCCAGTTTCATTTCAGCTTAATTGGTTTTAAATACTAAAATTATTAAAACGACATAAAATTTATTCTAACGTTGGCTTGCCTAATGAGCGAAATGTTAGGTGCCATCGCGGTCCCAAAAGTGGGAATTTCGGGCCGTGACACATTCATACCTCTAAGTGAGTTTATGTTTATGATCTTCTTAAATTCTTCAATAAATATTTTTATAGAAAACCTTTCATTGAACCCTCTTATGGAAATTCTTAGATAAATACTTGGTTTTTGACATTGTCCACGATCCAAAAATAATATGAAAATATGCTTTAATAAAGTCTGGTTGTCGTCCTGCATATTTACCTATTCATTTGGACACAATGTCACCCTTAGTCCTAGCAAATTCTCCAACAATCTACAAGTGAAATAGGGTGTAAAACCCATTAGACTCATACAATATACTATATTCTTTCTTAGAACCCAAAACCCTAATATTCATCTCATATATCAAATACCTAATTTACGGAAAATGTAGGGATTGTACAAACTCATTATGAATATCAAACCATCTATATGCTCGAGGGACATGGTATAACCAAACTACGTTTCGTATTGAGTCTCGATCGTTCAAACTTGTAAAGTGAAAGAGTACAAAAGTTGTTATAACACGTAAGAAATTCTGAATCCTAATTAAAATTTGTTATTTTATACTAATTTGTTAGTTATCATGTTAATTATGTACTAATGACTTGTTATTTTTGAAGAAAAATCTAGTCCTACGTTGCACCTAAGTATTTTTGTTAGTACTGGAAAGGAAATACAAATGTTAATACCAAGTACATATTCTTGTTACATAGTAGTGATTGAACTTATTAGTCAGTCGAATATCTTTAACAAAAACATTATTGTTGAGTATTGAAGTTTTGATGATTAACAAAATGTGATTAATTACTCAAAGAACTAGGTCCTCAATCTAGCTGCTTAACTGTTGTGAAGAACCACCTTCTCAGGTTAAAGGATCAACTCCTCATGATTGATACTTGTACGTTTGTACAAGACAGTGTAACTTTATCTCAAAGTTACCAAGTCCGAGTTTGGTGGAAGATGGCTGTTGTAAGTGATAAAGGTTAATGCTCAAGAAGATATGAATAAGTCCGTCAAAAATAAAAGTCCCAAAGCTTGTGGAAACCGTGGAGTAGTAGGAGTCCCATCAAAAAGGAAGCTGACTATGAATAGGACTCCTAGAAGATCTCAAGTCGTGTTTAAATAGGATTGAGTTTGGACTTCTGAACTATCCTTTTGCACATCAACAACATAGTCATAAAGTAGTTCACATGTGTTGAGTACTTGCCTTGTACTCTTCTTGAGTTAGTCTAGTAAATGTGTTTTAGGAAATTGAGTTGTAATCAAGTGTTATGAACAATTAGTGAGTTGGAGTGAGTTTTGATTTTAAGAGCTAGAGTTAGTTGTGAGTCAAATAGCAGTAGTAGGAGTATTGGAGAGTATTTAATTACAGCATTGTAATTAATACATTTTGGCTCATTGTTCTAGTGGAGTTGGAGCTGAAAATCCTACTTGGTAGGTCGTAATTTTTGCACCATTGAGCCGGGTGATTTTCCACGTAAAAATCACTGTGTTCATTTTTATTTCTTGTTTACTTTTTGCTTAAGGAACATGGTAAAGAACCGGTTTCTTAGTAAATCATACGGGCACTCAAACTAAACAATTGGTATCAGATCGGGTTCTCTCATTTACATGGCTAGCACCAAGAGAGATCGTGGAAGAAAGATGAGTGCTCCACCTGGAATTAACGAAGGACAATCAACTACCAGACCACCCCTGTTCAATGGAAAATATTACAGTTGGTGTAAAGCAAGAATGGAAGATTTCTTGACAGCTGAAGACTATGAACTATGGACCATAATAAACCAAGGTCCTTTGATTCCTACTAAACAAAATGCACAAAGTGAAACAGTTCTTAAGGACCCCTCCAAATTTGTGGTAGAAGATTTCAGAATGATAGAGAAGAATGCAAAGGCTAAAAATATTCTTATATGTGGACTTGGTCCTGATGAGTACAATAGAATTTATGTGTGCTCTAATGCGAAGCAGATTTGGGATGCACTCCAAACTGATCATGAAGGAACAAATCAAGTTAAGGGATCAAGAATTGAACTACTCATGAGAAACTATGAGCTTTTCTCCATGAAGGAGTCTGAGCCCTTCCAGGATATGATGACTAGGTTCATTATAATAACCAATAAATTGAAACCACTAGGAAAGGTGTTTACCTCCAAAGAGTTGGTATGCAAAGTTCTAAGAATCCTTCCAGCTTCATGGGAATCAAAAGTCACCGTAATCCAGTAAGCCAAGGAATTGGATAAAATCTAATTTGATGAGTTGGTTGGAAACTTAAAAACTCATGAAATGAGAAAGATAGAAGTGCGTAAAGAAGAACCAAAGAAGGATAAGGCTTTAGTCCTTAAGGCATCTGAGGATGATGATCTGACTACGATGATCCTGATCTAGCAATGTTTGCCAAGTTCAAGAAATTCATGTAGACTTCCAAAAGTGCATCCAAAAGAAAGACCAGTAGTAAGCACAAGCAGATCAACAAAGCTAACTATGATGGGTGCTACAAGTATGGAAAGCTAGATCACATGGTAAAGGACTACCCAATGTGGGAAATCGAGTGGAGGAAAGAACGATCTGAAAAAAGAAAAACGGGAGAAGATGAAAGAGAAGGGTCCTAACAAAGGACAAAACCTAGGCAAAGGATTTACTGAAACTATAAAGCAGACATTCTTGGCAGCATATGAGGATAGTGGGAGTAACCAATAGGAAGAAAAGGAGGATGACGCTATTAGTCTCTACGCTGTGATCGATGAACATCAAGCTGTGAAGACAGAACCTCCAGTATAACTTGGGATGCACATTGGATGACCTCCTGTGTTTGATGAACTCCACTATGATGAATGGAAGCTACGTATGGAAACATTTCTTCAGGCTATTGACTTTGATCTATGGGTAATCGTCAGTCATGGACCAATTCTCCCAACCAAATTGGATGATGAAGGTAACAAGTGCAACAAAAGAGAAGACGAATACGATGGGGTAGATCTTCAGCAAGCTCAGATAAATGCCAAAGCAAAGGACTTGCTCTGCAGAAGTCTATCTAGAAATACCCTCTTTAGAGTGTCCTCTTCCATCTCTACTCATGATATACGGAGGACATTGGAATCTGACTTTGGAAATGAAGACATCAAAGTGGCTCTGGCAGCGATTGAAGAATCAAAAACAGAAAAAGAAGTGATAGGAATGATGAACATGAGTGATTTAGAAACTAAAGATGAAACAAACTAGGTAAGTATATCTGACTTGAAAGAAAATATTCATGCTATGTCCAAAAAACAACTTATGGCCATAATTATGACCTTAATGAATGAAATGGGTAAAATGAGTAATGAAAATGATGTGCTAATCAGTAATCTATCTTGTGTCAAACTTGACATCAAAAAGCTTGAATCTGACAAAGCCAGTTTAGAGAAACAGGTCAAAGACCTTTAGAACCAGGTTCTTGAATTAACTTTTGAGAATGAAAAGTCTCCTGATACATATGGCAAAGGCAAAATGAGTGATCTGCAGGATAAGCTTGTAAAATAATTAAAAATTGCTTATGATAATTTTTGTGAAGCTGAATGTAGAAATAAAGTCCAGCATGAGAACCTAGAAAAGGCTAATTATGAACTCTCTAGACTAAGAAAATGGCATAGATCTTATGATACCTTGAATAGGCTGAATGAAAACTGTAGCACTAACAAATCTGGAATTGGCTACAGAAAACCTATCCCTAAGTTTGACCCAAAGTATGTAGGAATTTCTGATAATGAAATGTGCACTCTTTGTGGAAGAGTACGACATTTTAGAGACACATGTCCTGCCTTAATTCATGCTAAGTTTAGAGTTATCGCTAAAAATGTGAAGAAGGAAGAGGAGCCAAAGGTTAATCCTCCTATACATACTAAGTGAATTAAGGTTAACAAGAAAGTAACTTCTAATCCTCTTCCCTTTTGGGCAAGAAGAGATCCGATTCATCCTTTTTCAAACAAAAAGGGATCCAAGCTAACTTGTGAATTTTGGTGCAGGATAAGGTGAGAGGAAACACTCAGGATTGGTATCTAGACAGTGGATGCTCAAGACATATGACTGGAGAAAAGAAAAACTTTCTCTCACTAATAGCCTTCCAAGGAGGGAGTGCGTCATTTGGTAATGGGAAAAAGGGCCAGATAACAGGTATTGGTAATATTGGCAAGTCATTCTCTCATGCTATAGAAGATGTGTATTATGTGATAGGTCTTAAACACAATCTTCTTAACATCTCTCAAATGTGCGACAAAGAAAATGAGGTAAAATTCAATTCCAAAATCTGCACTGTCACTAAGCTTGATACTGATGAAATTATTCTAAAGGGAAGGAGATATAACAAAGTCTACAAGATACCGATTATGTCACTTCCCCAGAGTGAGTGCACATGCTTGAGTGTAGTAGAAGATGATCCTCTACTATGGCATAGAAGACTAGGACATGCCAGTCTCTCTCAATTCAATAAGTTGGCAGGTTAGGACTTGGTCCTTGGGCTACCTAAAGTTGAATTCACCTCTGACAAAATATGTGATTCTTGTGTTAGAGGGAAACATGTTAGGTCATCCTTTAAATCTAAGAAGTTTGTAAGCACTTCTAAACCTCTGAAACTCATTCACATGGATCTGTGTGGACCAATGAGAATATGGAGCAGAGGAGGTAAGAGATATATGTTTGTGGTTGTTGATGAATTTTCCAGGTATACCTGGACTTTGGTTTTGGGATTCAAATATGAAACCTTTGATGTTTTCTCTGTAATTGACATAATTATTCAACAAAAGACAGGACATAATGTTTTAAGTATAAGAACTGACCATGGAACTGGATTTGAAAATTCAAGATTCCTTGAGTTCTGTGGCTCACATGGGATTGACCATAATTTCTCTGCACCTAGAACTCCACAACAAAATAAAGTTGTAGAAAGAAAGAATAGATCCTTAGAAGACATGGGGAGGACCATGTTGATTGCCAGTGGACTGCCTAAGAACTTCTAGGCCGAGGCAATCAATACTGCTTGCTATCTGCTAAATAGATGCATGGTCAGACCCATTCTTAAGAAAACTCCCTATGAGTTTCGAGGAAGAAAACCCAACATCACTCATCTGAGAGCCTTTGGGTGCAAATGTGTTGTGCACAATAATGGGAAAGAAGCTCTAGGTAAGTTTGATGACAGAAGTGATGAGGGAATTTGCTTAGGTTACTCTCCTCATAGTAAGGCATATAAGGTTTATAATAAAATAACCATGTGTATGGAAGAAAATATTCATGTTGTTTTTGATGAATCCAATGATTTGGCAAAGAAAGGTCTACAGGATGAAGATTATGACATAGGATTCACTGGTGATATAGATACAAAGGAATCTGATGAAGATGGATCTGAAAACCACAAGGAAATTGATAGTGATGATGAGGAACCAGAAGAAGACTGAGCAACTCTAACTGTTGATCAGAATAATGAAACCATACCCACTGAACCTGTTCCTTTGGGTCACTCCTCAGGTAAATCTTCTCTAGGTATGCAGACCAGACCATGGAAGCATCAAAGCTCACACCCTCTTGAAAATATTATCTCTGATCCAAATGTAGGGGTGCAAACCATGTCTTCTCTAAGAAATCTATGTGCACTCACAGCATTTCTCTCACAGGTTGAACCTAAGACCATCAAAGAAGCTCTAAAGGATCCAGACTGGATCATAGCCATGTAAGAGGAGTTAATTCAATTTGAGAGAAGCAAGGTCTGGCACCTGGTACCGAAACCCAAGAACAAAACAGTCATAGGTACCAGATGGGTGTTCAGAAGCAAGTTGGATGAACATGGAAATATCACAAGGAACAAGGCCAGACTGGTGGTTCAAGGATACAATCAAGAAGTAGGCATTGAGTATGATGAGACATTTGCACCTGTAGCTAGAATGGAGGCTATAAGAATGTTGATAGCCTTTGCTGCCCACATGGAATTCACTTTATACCAAATGGATGTAAAGAGTGCCTTTTTGAATGGGTACCAAAAGGAGAAAGTGTTTGTCAAAAAACCTCCAAGATATAAAAGTGAAGAATTTCCTGACCATGTGTTCAAACTGGATAAAGCTATTTATGATCTGAAACAGGCTCCTAGAGTTTGGTATGAAAGGCTCTCAAAATTCCTCTTAGCTAACAACTTTGTAAGAAGAAAGGTGGACAACATTCTATTTCTGAGGAGTGAAGGGAGGACTATCCTGATTGTGCGTATGTGAATGTATTCTCTTTGGGGCTACCAATGAAGCAATGTGCAGAATTTTCTAAGATGATAGGGAATGAGATCGAAAGGAGCATGATGGGTGAATTGAACTTCTTTCTGGGCTAAAAATCAAGCAAACATCTACTGGAACCATGATATATCAGCAGAAATATATCAAAGAGTTACTGAGGACATTTAACATAGACTCCTCCAAGTCTATTGATACCCCCATTGCATTGCAACAAAGCCGGACCTTGATGAAGAAGGGAAAAGTGTGGAACAAAAGCTATATAGAGGAATAATTGGGTCACTATTGTACCTCACAGCAAACAGGCCTGATATAGTGTTTAGTGTGGGATTATGTGCAAGATTTCAGGCAAATACCAAGGAATACCACCTGAAGGCTGTCAGAAGAATACTGACATATCTCAAGGGGACCCTTGACCTCTGTCTATGGTATCCCAGAGGGTACAATTTTGATCTAGTTGGTTGTGCTGATGCTGACTATGCAGGTTTTCTTGTTGACAAGAAAAGCACTTCAAGAACAGCACATTTTTTAGGTTCTTGTCTGGTGTCTTGGGGAACCAAGAAGCAAAACTCAGTGGCATTATCTACAACCGAGGCTGAATATGTGGCAGCAGCATCCTGATGTGCTCAGTTACTATAGATAACACAACAGTTAAGGGACTATGGTACATTTGATGATTGTGTTTCCATTTTCAGTGATAACACCAGTGCCATAAACATTGCAAAAAATCCATGTCAGCATAAAAGAACCAAGCACATTGACATTAGACATCACTTTCTCAGAGACAATGTTGAAAAGAGGAATATCTCAATTAACTTCTATAAAATTGAAGATCAAATTCCTGATATTTTTACTAAAGCTCTGAGTAAGGATCACTTTAAAAGGAATATACTAGAACTAGGTCTAATCAACTCCTCCCACCAAATTGACTCCCAGTGATTGGTTAGAAAAAAAACATAATAAGATGTATATATCTAAGTACAATGTGTTTGATTCAGCTTTGTGCTTGTATTAAGCTCACACACTCGCATAGAAAATGTGGTTGATAACTGTGTTGCATGATACTAATATAAAGTGCTGAAGCTTTATTGCAGAAACGAATAAGGAGTTGCTAAGGAGTTGGTTCTTTGACTCAGGTTTGGGCCAGACTGTCTTAAATCACTACAACTTATATTTCTAAGATTATTGCTATACTCAAACTTTTATTTCAGTTGGCATCACTTCTAATTGTCTTCTAGTAAAAGAGTAAGGGGGAATCCTTGTGTAATTAGAGATCAATTACTCTGGAAAACCTTACAGTCAAAGTAAATGTTACAAGAGTCCCATTAGAACTCAAATTTAGTCACCTTATCTCTTCCAGTCAAATTAGGAGTAACGCCTTTAAAAGGCCCTTATGATCAGCTTCTCTAACCTCACTGTTCCTATCAAACCCTAAGCAAAAAATCAAAAACAAGTATCAAGAACCAACCCCTCTATTCTCTTCTTCGAGGTTCTCATCTGATCATCATACCTAAAGCCAGTCAAACACCCTCTAAAGCTAAATCATCGACCATGGCTGAAGCAAAACCCAAATCTTGAAGCCCAAATCAAAGAAAAATGTCAAGCTTTCAAGAGCGCCCATATCCACACTTGTTCCTTCTCCATCAATATCCTCCACCATACCTACCTCATCCTTCCCTGCCCCTACTACTCCTACTGCTGTTATTCCCATCTCCACTGCGCCTCCTCCTTCAAAAGCCACTCGAAATGCACCTGAGCTTCCTACAAAAAATATCTTTTAGACGACAAAGGTCAAAGCAACTTCAAGAAAATCTGTCAAGAAAGTGCTTGAGACTGCTACGTTGAGTGACTCTAGAGTCAAGGAATTTATGATTCAGGGGGAATTAGGTATAGACACTACTGATCAAGTATCACATTCTGCTTCCAAGTTAAATGTTTTGGCTTCTTCTATTGATGTTGCACCCATAGATACTCTTCCACTTACGAGTGCGAAGTCACCAGTAGAGGAATTCATGGTAGAAGAACATATAGGGGACTTAGGAAAGGAGGTAGATACAACGGATGTGGAGGCTGTGGTTGGGGGGAAGGATGTAAAGTACCAGTACAAAAGGAGCGTCTGATGGCCTTTTTAGCTGGATTGAGGATGAAGAAGATGATAAAGGTTAGAAGGAAGAAGAAGTTGTGACCAGGGGTGGAAGCACATGTTTGTCAAAGCATTCCCCCCCTCCCCCCCCCCCCAAGTATGTGTTCCTGCTGTGGTGGAGTTCTACACAAATTTCACTTTTGATGGGAAGACAGTCAAGAGTAAAGTAGGGGGCTTTGCCATGGAGTTTGATGTTGAGAAACTGGGACTACTTTTGAATATCCCTTCTTTGGGATTTGACAATTATTTGAAGAAGAAGTGGCCAGCCATAGACAATGATGTTGACACTGGCATTGTGGTCAACAGGAAGTTCTCCCAAAAATTTGAACTAGATGCCCCCAGAAAGTGTACAAAACTAATATGACCCTCTTTCACAAGGTACTGTTTCAGTTTGTCAACTCCTGCATTCTTCAGAGATCTGATTGATGGCATGAGGCTACTCTACTAGACATGACTTTGATGGAACTACTTGACACTGATCTACCTATAAATCTTCCTAGCCTGATGATTCAGCATATGGCAAAAGCTGTAGATACCTCCAAACCAAAGCATGTTATGCCATACGGTTTCATATTAACTGAGTTATTTGACAAGCTTAATATTTCCATACCTGAGCTTAATTTTAGAAACCACAATGATGTTATAGATGTTGTTACCCGCAAGCAGTGTGGCTATAAGGAGATCAAGGGTAAAGGACCCACATGATTTTCCATACTTCATTGGAACAGTAGGGTTGCAGAACTCAGCAAGAGGTTGGAGTTGGCTGTTGAAGAGAATTCCAAGCTTCGTGAAGACAATAATAAACTGAGACAGGAAACTAAGAACTCAGGGAAGAGCTCCAAAGAGACAGGGAGGCCCATGCTCAATAGATTGCTACCCTTGTGAAAGTCTTGACCCCCTCCGCCTCTCACCCTTGAACCTATTCCTTCCCAGTGTCCTAAGTTCGTTTGCCTTTCTAGTGATGTCTTATCTTTTGTTCTTTTTCTTTCTTAGTCTAAGTTTTCTGCAGTATGCTTAGATTATTGTGTTCTAATGATAAAGACAGGGCCCTGGGCTTCTTTTGGCACTACTTAACGTCTCTCATTCCTCTGCTTTACTGATTTGCACTCTTTTGGATCATCAGCTTAGTTATTTGCCTTTTCTTATACTTGTATTGTCGCCTGATAGTCTTTGAATCTTACACTCTATGTGCTTACTTTCTAACATCTGTTTGTGATTTTTCGATGATGCCAAAAGGGGAAGATAAGGTAGGGGCATACATGTACTTTGTGATCATCTGGTTCTTTGAATATTAGTTCTGGGTACATAGTTTGTCATCATCAATAAGGGGGAATTTGTTGAGTATTGAAGTTTTGATGATTAACAAAATATGAATTACTCAAAGAACCAAGTCCTCAATCTAGCTGCTTAACTATTATGAAGAACTAGCTTCTCAAGTTAAAGGATCAACTCCTCATGATTGATACTTGTACATTTCTACAAGATAGTGTAATTATATTTCAAAGTTACAAAGTTCGAGTTTGGTGGAAGATGGATGTTGTAAGTGATAAAGGTCGTTTCTCAAGAAGATATGGATAAGTCCGTCAGAGATAAAAGTCCCAAACGTTTGTGGAGACATTGGAACAATAGGTGTCCTATCAAAGAGGAAGCTGACTATGAATAGGACTCCTAGAATATCTCAAGTCGTGTTTAAATATGATTGAGTTTATACTTCCGAACTAACTTTTTACACATCAACAATAGAGTCCTAAAGTGGTTCACTTGTGTTGAGCACTTGTATTGTACTCTTCTCGAGTTAGTCTAGTAAATGTGTTAAGGAAATTGAGTCGTAATCAATTGTTATAAAAAATTAGTGAATTGGAGTGAGTGTTTGATTTTACAAGTTAGAGTTACTTGAGAACAAAATAGAAGTAGTAGGAGTACTGGAGAGTACTTAATTACAGCATTGTATTGATACATTTTGGCTCATTGTTCTAGTGGAGTTGGAGCTAAAAATTCTATCGGTAGGTTGTGATTTTTGCACCTTTGAGCCGGACGATTTTTCACATAAAAATCACTGTATTCATTTTTATTGCTTGTTTTCTTTTCGCTTAAGGAACACGGCAAAGAATCAGTTTCTTAGTAACTCATACAGGCACTAAAACTAACAAGTATAAAAGTACGATGACCCGATAGGTCATCTAGAGTTTTAAACCTTAATTCTGTGTTTCGAAACCTCAAATATCTCAATTTATCCTTCCTTGATTTGTGTGCATAGTCTGGGTACTTTTTCGGAAGGCTTTTCTTTTAAAAATTAATAAAATATGAAATTTTGCTTTACAAATCTATATGAGTTGACTTCGGTCAACACTTCGAGAAAACGGATCCGGATCCATATTTTAACGGTCCCGGTGGGTCCATATCGTGATTTGGGATATGGGCGTATGCCCGGAATCGAATTCGAAGGTACCTAGCTCGAGTTATCGCTTTTTGTTGAAATTTTAAAATTTAAAGGCTTAATGACTCGAAAGGTTTGACCCATGTTTGACTTTGTTTGCACCGGGTCCGTATTTTGGTTCCAAAAGTCGGTATAGGTTCATTACTATATCTATGACTTGTCTGCCAGATTTGGTGAGAAATGGCGTTGGTTTGACATGATTCAGACGCATGGTTGACAAAATAGAAGTTCACAAATTTTCTTGAAAACTTCATTTGATTTGGTGTCTGATTCATAGTTCTAGGTGTTATCTTGGCAATTTGATCACGCGACCAAGTTGGTATGATGTTTTTGGATGTGTGTGCATGTTTGGTTTGGAGTTTCGCATAGGCTACGGAGTGAATTGGACTTAGAATTCCTAGCTGTTTCTGGTGTCTGTTCAGATCTCGCAATTGTGAGATCTAGCTCGCATCTGCGAGCCTCGCATTTGAGAAGAAGCCATCGCATTTGCAAGCCTGGGCATGGCGGGGAGTCCTTGTATTTACGAGGTAAAAGTTAGCAATTGCGAACTTGCCATTTTCGCCTTTGCGAAGGCAGAGTCGCATTTGCAACTCAGCACCTTTTGTGATGATCTTCGCATTTGCGAAGAAAGGTCCGCATTTGCGAGGGCATCGGAGTTTGCATTTGCGGCCATTTTATCGCAAATGCGATTACTGGATTCTGAGAGGAGTTCGCAATAGCGACCTCTTTCTTGCAATTGCGGTGTTCGCAATTGCGAAAAGGTTATCACAATTGCGACATCTGCAACTGGGTAAAAGTTGGGTTAGACGGGATTTCTTTCATTCTTACAAAATTTCAAACCTAGAGAACCCTAGAGGCGATTTTCCCAAGCGCCATTCTTCCCCAATTCATTGGTAAATGATTCTAACCTATTTTCTTTCAATCCTCTATTACTTTTCACAAGATTTCAACCTAAAATCTAGGATTTTCATAGTGGAAGCTTGGGGTTTGTGAAGAATTAGGGATTTTTGTAAAATTAGAATTTAGACCTCAAATTGAGGTCGGATTTCAAAATAAATTACATAACCGGGCTCGGGGGTGAGTGGGTAATCAGGTTTTCATCCGAATTCGGGTTTGGACCAAGTGGACTCGGGAGTTGACTTTTATTGACCTTTTCAATAATGTCCTAAATTGAACCTTTTTCATTCGTGGGTAGTTCCTAAGGCTTATTTTAAATCGTTTGGTTGATAATTTGTTATATTTGGTTGGTTCTGAGGCTTTTTTGAAAGGCAAAGCCATGGTTGAGCTTTGAGTTGATCTTTGGGAGCGAGGTAAGTATCGTAGTTAACCTTGACTTGAGAGATTAGGACTTGTTTGTCTATTTGCTACATGTCAAAATGTTGGGTACAACGTATATGTGAGGTGACGAGTACTTATGCGTTGTTGTTGGGTCAAAGCAAGCTAGTGGGACCTGTTTCTTGTAATTTATCTCTTTCTTGGATCATGATATCCATGCTTAGACTAGTTAATTAATAAATTGATCGTTCTTTCCGTATTTATGAGCTATCTGTGATAATTGAGTATTGTTTCCGAAGTTGAGGTTGGTATTGTGGAACCATTGTTGACGTACCCTATTATTACATGTTCATTGTTACATGGTAAGGGAGAGTGTTAATGCACGAAGAGTGATGCCCTGCCGTATTTGAGGGTTAATGCACGAAGGGTGATGTTGTGCCGTATTTGAGAATTAATGCACGAAGGGTGATGCCATGTCGTATCTATTGTTTCATGATAAAATTGAGAGTGAAAGCACGAAGGGTGACGTTGTGCCATATTTATCATTTTATTGTGAGATTGAAAGTAAAAGCACGAAGGGTGATGCCGTGCCATTATTACTGTTTCATGGTGAGGTTGAAAGTAAAAGCACGAAGGGTGGTGCCGTGCAGTTTTTTTCATTATATTTGTTCATTTTTTTGGTTGAAGGTTTATTGACTGTTCTTATTGGCATTCCTTGTTGTAGTTACCATATCTTGTACCCCTTTTGCATGTCCCCTCCCGATAGAACTTGTTAATTCTTTACTTGGTGTTATGTTGTACACATATTTCCGTCTGTACAAGTTTATTTACGTGGGTGTTTTGCCATAGCCTCGTCACAACCTCGTCGAGGTTAGGCTTGACACTTACGGAGTACATTAGGTCGGTTGTACTCATACTACACGCTGCACTTCTTGTGCAGGATTTGGTACTGGTCCCAACTGTCCGTGAGGCGTATCAGCTCGGATTGATATTCGGAGACTCGAGGTAGATCTGGTGGCGTCCGCAGACCTTGAAGACCCCTTCTATTTCCCCTATTTGCAGTTCTTTTAATTCAAGACAGTTGTATTTTTTTTCAAGCCCTATTTGTAGAGACTCTAGAAGCTCGTGAACTTGTGACTCCAGATCCGGGTTGTACTTAGATATTATTGGTATTTATGTCATTTCGTACCCCGTTTTATATTCATTTCGATTTAATTGGTTTTACTTATTTGACTTGATTAAAATTGGTTAAAGATTCTTTAATGTTGGCTTGCCTAGCAAGTGAAATGTTAGGCGGCATCACGGTACCGAAGGTAGGAATTTCGGGTCGTGACAAGTTGGTATCAGAGCACTAGGTTGCCTAGGTCTCACAAGTCACGAGCAGGCTTAGGAGAGTCTGAAAGATCGATACGGAGACGTCTGTACTTATCTTCCAGAGGCTATGAAGTTTAGGAACAATTTAACAATAGGGTAGATTTTACTGTATTTTTAGATGACGTGTTTCGCAAAGTGGTGGTGGAGGGATTTCAGTTGACTATACCAGCTGGATCGCCTACTCTTACTTGGGACCAGTTCTCTTAGCTCTTCCTAGAGAAGTTCCTCCCTATCACATTGAGAGAGGATTACTGCCGGCAGTTCGAGTGTCTCCAGCAGCGCAGTATGACTGTTACTTAGTACGAGACCTGTTTTGTAGATCTAGCCCGTCATGCACTTCTTTTGCTTCCTACTGAGAGAGAGGGTGAGGAGGTTTATTGATGGACTCGCTCACCCTATCGGGTTTCAGATGGCCAAGGAGACTGGGGGTGAGTTATGTTTTCAGGCGGCTTCCAATGTCGCCAGGCGGATCGAGGTGGTCCTTGCACAGGAGAAATAGCAGGGGTCTGATAAGAGGCCTCGTCATTCCAGTAGGTTCAGTGACGCCTCGTCTGGAGGCAGGGGTACTTTTTGTAGAGGCCATACTCCCAGGCCGTTTAATTCAGCACTCTAGGCATCCTACGATGCTTTAGGTGGTCGCGGCCCTCATATGTCACATCTCGATCAGCTAACCTATAGTGCACCATCAGCTCATATTAGTTCACCTCTGCTCCAGAGTTTTCAGAGTGGTTACTCAGGTCGAAAACGTCAGTTTTAGGGTCAGCAATCACGGCAGCCGAGGACCTGTTATACTTGTGGTGACCCGAGGCACATTGCTAGATTTTTCCCTCGGGCACCGGGTAGCTCTCAGCAGCAGGGTTCTCGTGCCATGGTTCCGGCACCAATATTTTCATGACCTGCTCAGCGGGCTAGAGGCAAGGGTCAGCAGCTAGAGATGGAGGTCAGGCCTTTAGAGGTGGAGGCCAGCCAGTTAGAGGTCGTCCCGGGGACGTAGTTTAGAGTGGTGGGGCCCAGCCCCGATGTTATGCTTTCCCAGTCAGGCCTGAGGCTGAGTCATCTGACGCTGTTATCACAGGTATTATTTCAGTTTTCCATAGGGATGCTTCAGTTCTATTTGATTCGGGCTCTACTTATTCCTACGTGTCATCCTTTTGCTTCAAATCTAGTTGTGCCTCGTGATTCTTTGAGTGCTTGTGCGTATGTGTCCGCACCTATGGGAGATTCTATTATTATAGATTGTGTCTATTGTTCGTGTGTGGTTACCATTGGGAGTCTTGAGACTAGCGTAGATCTCCTACTTCTCGACATGGTTGATTTTGATGTCATCTTGGGTATGGATTAGCTGTCACCTTATCATGTTATAGTGGATTGTCACGTCAAGATGGTGACCTTAGCCTTGCTGGGGTTGCCCCGATTAGAGTGGAGGGGAACTATTGGCCATTGTACCAGCAGGGCTATCTCTTATGTGAAGGCTCGACATATGGTCGAGAAGGGGTGTCTAGCTTATTTGGCTTATGTCCGCGATTCTAGTGCAGAGGTTCCTTCCATGGATTCAGCACCAGTTGCTCGTAAGTTTCCATAGGTGATTCCTGCAGATCTGCCGGGGATGCCACCTGACAGAAATATTGACTTCTGTATTGATTTGGCTCCTGGCACTTAGCTCATTTCTATTCCGCCATACCGTTTGGCCCCGCCAAAGTTGAAAGAATTGAAGGATCAGTTACAAAGATTTACTTGATAAGGGCTTAATTAGGTCTCGCCCTGGGGTGCACTTGTGTTGTTTGTGAAGAAGAAGGATGGATCGATGATGATGTGCATAGATTACCGGCAGTTGAACAAAGTCACCATCAAGAACAAGTATCCATTGCCAAGGATTGATGAATTATTTGATCAAATTCAAGGGGCCAAGGTGTTTTTGAAGATTTATTTGAGGTCTGGCTACCATCAGTTGAAGATTAGGACATCCATAAGATAGCTTTTCGAACTAGATATGGTCATTACGAGTTTCTAGTGATGTCATTTGGGTTGACAAATACCCCAGCAACATTTATGGATTTGATGAATTGGGTGTTCAAGCCCTATCAGGATTCTTTCGTGATTGTGTTTAGTGATGATATTTTGATCTACTCCCGCAGTCGAGAGGAGCACAAGCAGCATCTTTGGATTGTACTTCAGACTTTGAGAGATAGCCAGTTATATGCCAAATTTCCAAAGTGCAAGTTTTGGTTGGACTCAGTTGCTTTCTTGGGGCACGTCGTATCGATAGAGGGCATCCAGGTGGATCCTAAGAAGATTAAGGCAGTTCAGAACTTGCCTAGACCCACTTCATTTACGGAGACTTAGAGTTTCTTGGGTTTGGCGGGTTATTACCGTCGGTTTGTGGAGGGCTTCTCATCTGTAGCAGCCCCATTTATGAGATTGACCCAGAAGGGTGCCCCGTTCAGATGATCAGATGAGTGCGAGGCGAGCTTTCAGAAGCTCAAGACTGCTTTGACTATGGCGTCAGTTTTGGTGTTGCCCACATTTTCAGGATCTTACATGGTATATGGTGATGCATCTCGTGTTGGGATCGGAGCACTATTGATGCACGATGGCAGGATGATCGCATATGAATCGTGGCTGTTGAAGATCCATGAGAAGAATTACCCTGTTCACGATCTAGAGCTGGCAGCCATTGTTCATGCGCTGATGATGTGGAGGCATTATCTTTACGGCGTGTCGTGCGAGGTTTTCACGGATCATCGGAGTTTACAATATTAAATCAAACAAAAGGATCTCTATTTGAGGCGGAGGAGGTGGTTGGAGCTATTGAAGATTATGATATCACCATCTTGTATCATCACGGGAAGGCCAATATGGTGGCCGATGCCTTGAGTAGAAAGGCAGCGAGTATGGGCAGCCTTGCATACATTCCAGTCGGTGAGAGACTGCTTGCATCATGTTCAGGCCTTGTTCAATTAGTTCATGAGGTTGGATGTTTTGGAGCCCAGTCGTGTTCTAGCTTGTACAGTCGCTCGGACAACTTTGTTTGAGCGCATCAGGGAGCGCCAGTATGATGACCCTCATTTGCTTGTCCTTAGGGACACAGTGCGGGACGATGGTGCCAAGCAGGTTACTTTTGAATATGATGGAGTTTTGATGATGCAGGGTCGTAATTGTGTGCCCAATGTAGATGGACTTTGTGAGTTGATTTTTTAGGAAGATCACAGTTCCCTGTATTCTATTCATCTGGGTGCCGCCAAGATGTATCAGGACCTGCAGCAGCATTACTGGTAGAGAAGGATGAAAAAGGACATAGTTGCATATGTAGCTCGATGTCTAAATTATCAGCAAGTAAAGTATGAGCATCAGAGACCAGTTGGTTTGCTTCAGAAGTTAGAGATTCCTGAGTGGAAGTGGGAGCGTATCACTATTGATTTTGTTGTTGGACTCCCGCGGACTCAGAGGAAGGTCGATGCGGTATGGGTTATTGTGGATAGGTTGACCAAGTGAGGCGCATTTCATTCCTGTGACAATTACCTATTCTTTAGAGCTGTTAGCTGAGATCTATATCCACGAGATGGTCCATCTTCACGGTGTGCCCGTGTCTATCATTTCTGATCGAGGTACGCAGTTCACCTCCCACTTTTGGAGAACAGTGCAGCGTGAGTTGGGCATGCAGGTTTAGTTGAGCACTACATTTCATCCTCAAATGGATGGACAGTTTGAGCACACTATTCAAATATTGGAGGATATGCTCCGCGCTTATGTTATAGATTTCGGGGGTTCATGGGATCAGTTCTTGCCACTTGCAGAGTTTCTCCGGGTTTCACCCATGAAGGGTGTGATGAGGTTCGAAAAGAAGGGCAAGTTGAGCCCTAGGTACATCAGACCCTTTGAGATTCTTGAGAGAGTGGGTGAGGTGGCGTACAGGCTCGCATTGCCGCCTAGATTATCAGCAGCCCATCTAGTGTTCCATGTGTCTATGCTTCGAAAGTATCACGAAGATCTGACCCATGTGTTAGATTTAAGCTCAGTCCAATTCGACAAGGATTTGACTTATGAGGAGGAGCCGTTGGCTATTCTAGCCCAGCAGGTTCGACAGTTGAGATCTAAGAGCTATCCTTCGGTTCGAGTGCAGTGGAGAGGTCAGCCCGTCAAGGCAGCTACTTAAGAGTCTGAGTCGGACATCCATAGTAGCTATCCACACCTTTTCAACAGCCCAGGTACTTTTCTATGTCCATTCGAGGATGAACGGTTGTTTTAGAGGTGGAGAATGTGATTACCCGATAGGTCATCTAGAGTTTTAAACCATAATTCTATGTTTCAAACCCTCAAATATCTCATTTTCGCCTTTCTCAATTTGCGTGCACAGTCCAGGTGTTTTTTCGGAAGGCTTTTCTGTTAAAAATTGATAAAGTATGAAATTTTGCCTTGAAAATCCATTTGCTCCGGGTTTCACCCATAAAGGGTGTGATGAGGTTCGGAAAGAAAGGTAAGTTGAGCCCTAGGTACATCGGACCCTTTGAGATTCTGGAGAGAGTGGGTGAGGTGGCTTATTGGCTCGCATTGCCACCTAGTTTATCAGCAGTCCATCCAATGTTCCATATGTCTATTCTTCGGAAGTATCACGAAGCTCTGACCCATGTGTTAGATTTAAGCTCAGACCAATTGGACAAGGATTTAACTTATGAGGAGGAGCCGATGGCTATTCTAGCCCAGTAGGTTCAACAATTGAGATCTAAGAGTTATCCTTCGGTTCGAGTGCAGTGGAGAGGTCAGCCCGTCGAGGCAGCTACTTAGGAGTCCGAGTCGGACATCCAGAGTAGATATCCACACCTTTTAACCAGCCCAAGTACTTTTCTATGTCCATTCGAGGATGAACCGTTATTTTAGAGGTGGAGAATGTGATGACCCGATAGGTCATCTAGAGTTTTAAACCTTAATTCTATGTTTCAGACCCTCAAATATCTCATTTTAGCCTTCCTCAACTTGCATGCGCAGTCCAGGTGTTTTTCCGGAAGGCTTTTCTGTTAAAAATTGATAAAATATGAAATTTTGCCTTAAAAATCCATTTCAATTGACTTCAATCAACATTTTGAGCAAATGGACCAGGATCCATTCTTTGACAGTCCCGGTGGGTCCGTATCGTGATTTGGGACCTGGGCATATGCCCGGAATCAAATTCGAAGGTCCTTAGCTCAAGTTATCGCTTTTTGTCGAAGGTTTGAAGTTAAAGGCTTAATGAATCTAAAGGTTTGACCAATATTTGACTTTGTTGATACTGGGTCTGTATTCTGGCTCGGAACTCAGTATAGGTCCATTACTATATTTATGACTTGTCTGTCAAATTTGGTGAAAATGGAGTTGATTTAACGTGATTCGGACGTCCGGTTGTTAAAATAGAAGTTCATATGTTTTCTTGAAAATTTCATTTAATTTGGTGACCGATTCATAGTTCTAGTGTTATTTTGGCAATTTGATAGCACGAGCAAGTTCGTGAGTTTTGGACTTGTGTGCATGTTTTGTTTGGAGCCCCGAGGGCTCGTGTGAGTTTCGGATAGGCTACAGAGTGAATTGGACTTAGATTTCATAGTTGTTTCTGGTGACTCTTGCAGATCTCGCAATTGTGAGATCTGGATCGCATTAGCGAGCCTCGCATTTGCGAGCCTGAGCATGACTGGGGGTCCTCGCATTTGTGGGGTTAAAGTTCACAATTGCGAACTTGCCATTTCCATTTTAGCGAATGTATAGTTGCATTTGCGACTCAGAACCTTTTGTGATGATCTTCACATTTGCAAAGAAAGGTCCGCATTTGCGAGGGCATCAGGGTTCGCATTTGCAGCCATTTTATCCCAAATGTGATTACTAGAATTTTGAGAGGAGTTCGCAATTGCGACCTCTTTCTCACAATTGTGGTGTTCGCAATTCCGAACAAGTTATCGAAATTGCGATATCTGCAACTGGATAAAAGTTGAGTTACACAGAATTTATCTCATTCTTTCAAAATTTCAAACCTAGAGAACCCTAGAGGCGATTTTTCCTGAGAGTCATTCTTCCCCAATTCATTGGTAAGTGATTCTAACCTATTTTCTTTCAATCTTCCTTTACTTTTCAAAAGATTTCATCCTAAAATCTAGGATTTTCATGGCGGAAATTGGGGGATTGGGAAGAATTATGGATTTTTGTAAAATTGGAATTTAGACCTCAAATTGAAGTCGGATTTCGAAATAAATATACAAAATCGGGCTCGGGGGTGAATGGGAAATCGGGTTTTGGTCCAAATTTCGGGTTTGGACCAAGCGGGCCTGCGAGTTGACTTTGGTAGACTTTTTCAATAATGACCTAAATTGAACTTTTTTCATTCATGAGTAGTTCCTAAGGCTTATTTTGAATAGCTTGGTTGATAATTTGCTAGATTTGGTTGGTTCGGAGGCTTGTTTGAAAGGCAAATCCATGGTTGATCTTTGAGTTGATCTTTGGGAGTTTGGTGAGTGTCATGGTTAACCTTGACTTGAGGGATTAGGACTTGTTTGTCTCTTTGCTACATGTCTAAATGTTGGGTACAACGTATATTTGAGGTGACAAGTACTTATACGTTGTTGTTGGGTCAAAGCATGCAGGTGGGACCTGTTTCTTGTAATTTATCTCTTTCTTGGATCATGATATCCATGCTTAGACTAGTTAATTAATAAATCGATCATTTTTTTTTTGTATTTATGAGCTATCTGTGATAATTGAGTATCATTTCCGAAGTTGAAGTTAGTATTGTGGAACAATTGTTGACGTAAGGTTTGTTCTTGCTTATACTATCTCCCTATTATTATGTGTTCATTGTTACATGCTAAGGGAGGGTATTAATGCACCACGTGTGATGCCCTGCCGTATTTGAGAGTTAATGCACGAATGGTGATGTCGTGCCGTATTTGAGAGTTAATGCACGAAGGGTGATGTCGTGTCGTATCCATTGTTTCATGATGAAATTGAGAGCGAAAGCACGAAGGGTGATGCCGTGCCATTATTACTGTTTCATGGTGAGGCTGAGAATAAAAGCACAAAGGGTGGTGCCGTGCAGTTTTATTCATTATGTTTGTTCATTTTTTTAGTTAAAGGTTTAATTATCGTTCCCTATTGTAGTTACCGTATCTTGTACCCTTTTTGCATGTCCTCTCCCAATAGAACTTGTTAATTCTTTATTTGGTGTTATGTTGTACGCATATTTCCGTCTGTACAGGTTTATTTACATGGGTGCTTTGTCATAGCGTCGTTACTACCTCGTCGAGGTTAGGCTTGACACTTATGGAGTACATTAGGTCGGTTGTACTCATACTACACTCTGCACTTCTTATGCAGATTTTGGTATTGGTCCCAGCTGTCTGTGAGTCGTATTAGCTCGGATTGGCATTCGGAGACTCGAGGTAGATCTGCTGGCGTCCGCAAACCTTGAAGTCCCTTCCATTTCCCCTATTTACTGTTCCTTTCATTAAAGACAGTTGTATTTATTTCAAATCCTATTTTTAGAGACTCTAGAAGCTCGTGAACTTGTGACTCCAGATCCAGGTATACTTAGATATTATTGGTTTTTATGTCATTTCCTACCCCGTTTTAGTTTCATTTCGGTTTAATTGGCTTTACTTATTTGACTTGATTAAAATTGGTTTAAAGATTCTCTAACGTTGGCTTACCTAACAAGTGAAATGTTAGGCGCCATCACGGTTCCGAAGGTGGGAATTTCGGGTCGTGACAAGTTGGTATTAGAGCACTAGGTTGCCTATGTCTCACAAGTCACGAGCAGGCTTAGTAGAATCTGGAGGACCGGTATAGAGACGTATGTACTAATCTTCTACAGGCTATGAAGTTTAGGAACAATTTCACTTATATTCTCCTCCATCGTGCAATTTTATTCTATCATTGCTGATTGAACACTTCTATTCTTGTCCTCCCGCAGATGACGAGAACACATTCTACTTCTTCGGCTGGACAGTAGCCGGAGCCCCCAGTGGCAGCTCCTACGAGGGGCATCGAGGCTGAGATCGCACTAGAGGCCGAGGTAGAGGTAGAGCTCAGCCTAGAGCTCAAGCAGCAGCACCAGTAGTGGAGCCTCAAGTGGATTTTTATAAGGAGGTTCTAGCTTAGACGGTAACTGTTAAACCAGCTCAGGTCCGGAGGGGTTCATCGCCAACCCAGTATTGTAGGACGCTCCAGTCCGTTTGGTGGGCCTTATGGAGAGTGTGCCCCAGACCATTACCTTCCCGGTAGCAGCAGCCATCTCTCAAGCTAGGGGAGGAGCACAGACTCACGCTACCCACACTCCGGAGCAGATGGCTCCTCAGTATCAGACACCAGCAGCCCCGCTAGCTGGGGTAGTTCAGCTGGTTGTTGCGGCACCGGCCGATGATAGGCCCCCATGTCTTCTGAGGGCTTATTGAGATTGGAAAAGTTCACCAAGCTCTTCCCAGTTCACTTCAGTGGTGCACCGTCTGAGGACCCACAAGATTATCTTGACTGCTGGGGATAGTTGAGACCAATGTGTTCGATTTTGTGATATTTTAGATGACGAATTCCGCCAAGAGGTGGTGGAGGGATTTCATGTTGACCAAACCAGTTGGGTCGCCTGCTCTTACTTGGGACCAGTTCTCTCAACTCTTCCTAGAGAAGTTCCTCCCTATCACATTGAGAGAGGATTACCACCGGTAGTTCCAGCGTCTCCAACACGGCAGTATAATTGTTACTCAGTACGAGACCCGTTTTGTGGATCTAGCCCGTCATGCACTTCTTTTGCTTCCTACTGAGAGAGAGAGGGTGAGTAGGTTTATTAACTGACTCCCTCACCCTATCAAGCTTCAGGTAGCCGAGGAGACTCGGAGTGAGATATCTTTTCAGGCGGCTGCCAATATCGCCAGGCGGATCGAGGTGGTCCTTGCACAAGAGAGAGGACAGGGGTCTAATAAGAGGCCTTATCATTCCGGTGGGTTCACTGGCACCTTGTTTGGAGGCAAGAGTACTTTTTGTAGAGGCCATCCTCCCAGGTCGTTTCATCCAGCACTCCAGGCATCCCACGATGCTTCAGGTGGTCGCGGCACTCATATGTCTCATTCCGATCATCTAGCCTACAGTGCACCATCAGCGCCTATTAGTGCACCTCCGCTCCAGAGTTTTCAAAGTGGTTACTCAGGTCGACAGGGTCAATTTCAGGTTCAGCATCACAGCAGCCGAGGTCTTGCTATACTTATGGTGACCCGAGACACATTTCTAGATTTTGCCCTCGGGCATCGGGCAGCTCACAGCAGCAGGGTTCTCGTGCCATGGTTCCAACACCGGTTGCTTCACCGCCAGCTTAGCCGGCTAGAGGCAGGAGTCAGGCAGCTAGAGGTGGAGGTCAGGCCACTTAAGGTGGAGGTCAGGCCGTTAGAGGTGGAATCTCGCCAGTTAGAAGTCGTCTCAGGGACGTGGTTCAGAGTGGTGGTGCCCAGTCCCGATGTTATGCTTTCCTAGCAAGGTCTAAGACTGAGTCATCTGAAGCTATTAAGTATTGTTTCACTTCTATTTGATCCGGCTCTACTTATTCCTACGTGTCATCCTACTTTGCTTCATATCTGGTTGTGCCTCGTGATTCTTTGAGTGCTCCTATTTATGTGCCCATACCTGTGGCAGATTCTATTGTTGTAGATCGTGTCTATTGTTCGTGTGTGGTTACCATTGGGAGTCTGGAGACCAGCGTAGATCTCCTACTTCTCGACATGGTTGATTTTGATGTCATCTTGGATATGGATTGACTGTCACCTTATCATGCTCTATTGGATTGTCACGCCAAGACAGTGACCTTGGCCTTGCCGTGGTTGCCCCGATTAGAGTGGAGGACGACTCCTGGCCATTCTACTAGCAGGGTTATCTCTTATGTGAAGGCTCGGCAAATGGTCGAGAAGGGGAGTCTAGCTTATTTATCTTATGTATGCAATTCTAGTGGGGAGGTTCCTTCCATGGATTCAGTACCAGTTGTTCGTGAGTTTCCATAGGTGTTTTCTACAGATCTATCGGGGATGCCACCCGACAGAGATATTGACTTCTGCATTGATTAGGCTCCGGGCACTCAGCCCATTTCTATTCTGCCATACGATATGGCCCCACCATAGTTGAAAGAATGAATGAGCAGTTGCAAGATTTACTTGATAAGGGCTTCATTAGGCCTAGTGTCTCGCCCTGGGATAAGCCTGTGTTGTTTGTGAAGAAGAAGGATGGATCGATGAGGATGTGCATAGATTACCAGCAGTTGAACAAAGTCACCATCAAGAACAAGTATCCTTTGCCAAGGATTAATGACTTATTTGATCAACTTCAGGGTGCCAAGGTGTTTTCGAAGATTGATTTGAGGTATGGCTATAATCAGTTGATGATTAGGGCATCTGTAAAATAGCTTTTCAGACTCGATATGGTCATTATGAGTTTCTGGTGTTGTCGTTTGGGTTGACAAATACTCTAGCAGCATTAATGGATTTGATGAATTGGGTGTTCAAGCCCTATTTGGATTTTTTTGTGATTGTGTTTATTGATGATATCTTGGTCTACTCCCGCAGTGGAGAGGAGCCCGAGCAGCATCTTCGGATCGTACTTCAGACTCTAAGAGATAGCCAGTTATATGCCAAATTTTCAAAGTGCGAGTTTTGGTCGGACTCAGTCGCTTTCTAGGGGCACGTCGTATTGACAGAGGGCATCCAGGTGGATCCTAAGAAGATTGAGGTTGTTCAGAATTGGCCTAGACACACTTCAGTTACGGAGACCTGGAGTTTCTTGGGTTTGGCGGGTTATTACCGTCAGTTTGTGGAGGGGTTCTCATCTATAGCAGCCCTATTGACAAGATTGACCCAGAAGGGTGCCCCGTTCAGATGATCAAACGAGTGCAAGGCGAGTTTTCAGAAGCTCAATACAGCTTTGACTACGGCGTCGGTGTTGGTGTTGCGCACAGGTTCAGGATCTCACACGGTATATAGTGATGCATCTCGTGTTGGGCTCGTAGCGGTATTGATACAGGATGGTAGGGTGATCACATATGCGTTGCGGAAGTTGAAGGTCCATGAGAAGAATTACCTTGTTCACGATCTAAAGCTAGCCGCCATTGTTCATGCGCTGAAGATCTGGAGGCATTATCTTTACGCCGTCTCGTGCGAGGTTTTCACGGATCATCGGATTCTACAATATTTGTTCAAACAAAAGGATCTCAATTTGAGGTAGAGGAGGTGGTTGGAGCTACTGAAAGACTATGATATCACCAACTTGTATCACCCAGGAAGGCCAATGTGGTGGCAGATGCCTTGAGTAGAAAGGCAACGAGTATGGGCAGACTTACGTACATTCCAGTCAGTGAGAGACCACTTGCATCAGATGTTCAGGCCTTGGCCAATCAGTTCATGAGGTTGGATGTTTCTTAGCCCAATCGTGTTCTAGCTTGTACAATCGCTGGGTCTTCTTTGTTTGAACGCATCAGGGAGCAGCAATATGATGACCCTCATTTGCTTGTACTTAGGGACACAGTGCGGCACAGTGGTTCCAAGTAGGTACTGTGGGAGATGATGGAGTTTTGAAGATGCAGGGTCGTATTTTTGTGCCCAATGTAGATGTACTTCGTGAGTTGATTCTAGAGGAGGCCCATAGTTCCTAGTATTCTATTCATCCGGGTGCCGCCAAGATGTATCAGGACTTGCGGCAGCATTACTGGTGGAGAAGGATGAAGAAGGAAATAGTTGCATATGTAGCTCGATGTATAAATTGTCAGCAAGTAAAGAATGAGCATCAGAGACCTGGTGGTTTGCTTCAGAAGTTAGAGATTCCTGAGTGGAAATGGGAGCGTATCACTATGAATCTTGTTGTTATACTCCCACGAGACTCAGAGGAAGTTCGATGTGGTATGGGTTATTGTGAACAGGCTGACCATGTCAACGCATTTCATTCCTATTGCAGTTACCTATTCTTTAGAGTAGTTAGCTGAGATCTACATCCACGAGATCGTCCGTCTTCACGGTGTGGCCATGTCTATCATTTCTAATCGAGGTACGCAGTTGACCTCGCACTTCTGGAGAGCAGTACAGCGTGAGTTGAGCACGCAGGTTGAGATGAGTACAGCTTTTCATCCTCAAACGGACAGACAGTCTGAGCGCACTATTCAGATATTGGAGGATATGCTCCGCGCTTGTGTTATAGATTTCGAGGGTTCATGGGATCAGTTCTAGCGACATGCGGAGTTTTCCTACAACAACAGCTACCAGTTGAGCACTCAAATGGCCCCCTATGAGGCATTATACAGGAGGAGGTGTCGTTCGCCAATTGGATGGTTCGAGCCGGGGGAGGCTCAGTTGTTGTGTATAGATTTGGTACAGGATGCCTTGGATAAGGTCAAGATTATTCAGGATCGACTTCGCACAGCTCAGTCCAGGGCCGTCCGTAGAGTTCATGATGTTGCATTCATGGTTGGAGGGAGGGTGTTGCTCCGGGTATCGCCCATGAAGGGTGTGATGCGGTTCGGAAACAAGGGTAAATTGATCCCTAGGTACATCAGACCCTTTGAGATTCTGGAGAGAGTGGGTAAGGTGGCTTATAGGCTCGCATTGCCAACTAGTTTATTAGCAGTCCATCCAGTGTTCCATGTGTCTATGCTTCAGAATTATCACGAAGATCCATCCCATGTGTTATATTTCAGCTCAGTCCAATTGGATAAGGATTTGACTTACGAGGAGGAGTTGGTGGCTATTCTAGCCTAGTAGGTTCGACATTTGAGATCTAAGAGTTCTCCTTCGGTTTAAGTGCAGTGGAGAGGTCAGCCCGTCAAGGCAGCTACTTGGGAGTCCGAGTCGGACATGCGGAGTAGATATACACTACCTCGTCGAGGATAAGCTCGGCACTTACGGTGTACATTGGGTCGGTTGTACTCATACTACACTCTGCACTTCTTGTGCAGATTTTGGTACTGGTCCTAGCTGTCCGTGAGGCGTATTAGCTCGGATTGGCATTCGGAGACTCGAGGTAGATCTGTTGGCGTCCGCAGACCTTAAAGTCCCCTTCTATTTTCCCTATTTATTGTTCCTTTCATTCAAAACAGTTGTATTTATTTCAAATCCTATTTTTAGAGACTCTAGAAGCTCGTGAACTTGTGACTCCAGATCCAGGTTATACTTAGTTATTATTAGTTTTTATGTAATTTCATTCCCCGTTTTAGTTTATTTCGGTTTAATTGGTTTTACTTATTTGACTTGATTAAAATTGGTTTAAAGATTCTCTAACACTGGCTTGCCTAGCAAGTAAAATGTTAGGTGCCATCGCGGTCCCGAAGGTGGGAATTCTGGGTCGTGACAAGTTGGTAACAGAGCACTAGGTTGCCTAGGTCTCACAAGTCACGAGCAGGCTTAGTAGAGTCTGGAGGATCTGTACGGAGACGTCTGTACTTATCTTCCAGAGGCTATGAAGTTTAGGAACAATATCACTTCTATTCTCCTCTGTCGTACGATTTTATTCTATCATTGGTGATTGAACTCTTCTATTCTTGTCCTTCCACAGATGACGAGAGCACGTGCTACTTCTTCAGCTGGACAGTAGTCGGAGCCCCCAGTAGCAGCTCCTACAAGGGGCAGAGGTCAAGGTCGAGGTCGCACTACAGGCCGAGGCCGAGGCAAAACTCAGCCTAGATCTCGAGCAGCAGCACCAGCAGTGGAGCCTCGGGTGGATTTTGATGAGGAGGTTCTAGCTCAGATAGTAACTGTTGGATCAGCTCAGGTCCTGGAGGGGTTCATCGCCACCCCAGTACTGCAGGACGCTCTAGTCCATTTTTAGGCCTTATGGAGAGTGTTTCCCAGACAGGTACCTTCCCAGTGGAATCAACCGTCTCTCAAGCTGGGGAAGTAGCGCAGACTCCCGCTACCCACACTTCAGAGCAGATGGCGCCCTAGTATCAGACACCAGCAGTCCCGCTAGCTAGGGTAGTTCAGCCGGTTGTTGCGGCACAGGTTGGTGATATGCCCTCCATGTCTTATGAGGGCTTATTAAGATTGGACAAGTTCACCAAGCTCTTTCCAGTTCACTTCAGTGGTGCACCTTTTGAGGATCCACAGGATTATCTGGACCGCTGCCATGAGGTGCTACAAAACATGGGGATAGTTGAGACCAATTGGGTCGATTTTGCTGTATTTCAGATGATGGGTTTCGCCAAGAGGTGGTGGAGGGATTTCATGTTGACCAAACCAGCTAGGTCGCCTGCTCTTACTTGGGACCAGTTCTCTCAACTCTTCCTAGAGAAGTTCCTCCCTATCAAATTGAGAGAGGATTACCGCTGTAGTTCGAGCATCTCCAGCAGGGCAATATGACTATTACTCAGTACGAGACCCGTTTTGTGGATCTAGCCCGTCACTATGCATTTTTTTGTTGGACTCCTACGGACTCAGAGGAAGTTCGATGCGGTATGGGTTATTGTGGACAAGCAGACCAAGTCAGCGCATTTCATTCCTGTGGCAGTTATCTATTCTTCAGAGTGGTTAGCTGAGATCTATATCCGCGAGATCGTCCGTCTTCACTGTGTTCCCATGTTTATCATTTCCGATCGAGGTACGTAGTTTGCCTCGCATTTCTGGAGAGCAGTGCAGCATGAGTTGGACACGCAGGTTGAGTTGAGCATAGCATTTCATCCTCAAACAGATGGACAGTCCGAGGCGCAATATTCAGATATTGGAGGATATGCTCCGTGCTTGTTTTATACATTTTGGGGGTTCGTTAAATCAGTTCTTGCCACTTGCGGAGTTTTCCTACAACAACAGCTACCAATCAAGCATTCAGATGGCCTCCTACGAGGCATTATACGGGAGGTGATGTCGTTTGCTAGTTGGATGGTTAAACCCGGGGGAGGCTCAATTGTTGGGTACAGATTTGGTACAAGATGCCTTGGATAAGGTCAAGATTATTAAGGATCGACTTTGCACAGCTTAGTCCAGGCAGTTGAGTTATGCCGACCATAGAGTTTGTGATGTTGCATTCATGGCTGGAGAGAAGGTGTTGCTCCGGGTTTCACCCATGAAGGGATGAGGTTCGGAAAGAAGGGAAAGTTGAGCCCTAGGTACATTGAACCCTTTGAGATTCTGGAGAGAGTGAGTGAGGTGTCTTAGAGGCTCGCATTACCACCTAGTTTATCAGCAATACAACCAGTGTTCCATGTGTCTATGCTTCGGAAGTATCACGGAGATCTGTCCCATGTGTTAGATTTCAGTTCAGTGTATTATGACAAGGATTTGACTTATGAGGAGGAGTCGGTGGCTATTCTAGTCTAGCAGGTTCGACAGTTGAGATCTAAGAGTTATCCTTCGGTTTGAGTGCAGTGGAGAGGTCAGTGCGTCGAGGTAGCTACTTGGGAGTCTGAGTCGGACATGTGGAGTAGATATCCACACCTTTTCACCAGTCCAGGTACTTTTCTATGTCCATTCGAGGACGAACAGTTGTTTTAGAGGTGGAGAATGTGATGACCCTATAGGTCATCTAGAGTTTCAAATCTTAATTTTGTGTTTTGAAACCTCAAATATCTCATTTTAGCCTTTCTCGATTTGCATGCGCAGTCCGGGTGTTTTTCCAGAAGGCTTTTCTGTTAAAAATTGATAAAATATGAAATTTTGCCTCAAAAATCTATTTGAGTTGACTTCAGTCAACACTTTTAGCAAACGAACCCGGATCTGTATTTTGACGGTCCCGCTGGGTCCGCATTGTGATTTGGAACCAGGTCGTATTCCCGGAATCGAATTCGGAGGTCCCTAGCTCGAGTTATCGCTTTTTGTTGAAATTTCAAAGTTTAAAGGCTTAATGAATCTAAAGGTTTGACCAATGTTTGACTTTATTGATACCAGGTTCGTATTTTGGTTCCGAAACTCGGTGTAGGTACATTACTATATCTATGACTTGTTTTCCAGATTTGGTGAGAAATAGAGTTGGTTTGACATGATTCGGACATCCGGTTGTTAAAATAGACGTTCATAATTTTTCTTGAAAATTTCATTTGATTTGGTGTCCGATTCATAGTTCTAGCTGTTATTTTTTCGATCTGATCGCAAGAGTAAGTTCGTATGATGTATTTGGACTTGTGTGCATATTTCATTTGGAGCCCCGAGGGCTCGGATGAGTTTCAGATAGACTACGGAGTGGATTGGACTTAGAATTCATAGTTGTTTCTGGTGTATGCTGCAGATCTCGCAATTGTGAGATCTGGCTCGCATTTGCGAGCTTGGTCATGGCTGGGGGTCCTTGCATTTGCGAGGTAAAAGTTCGTAATTGCGAACCTGCCATTTTCGCTTTTGCAAAGACAGAGTTGCATTTGCGACTCAGCACCTTTTGTGATGATCTTCGCATTTGTGAAGAAAGGTCCGCATTTGCGAGGGCATCGGGGTTCACATGTGCGGCCATTTTATTGCAAATGCAATTACTCGGATTCTGAGAGGAGTTCGCAACTGCGACCTCTTTCTAGCAATTGCGAACAAGTTATCACAATTGCGACATCTGCAACTGGGTAAAAGTTGAGTTAGACGGGATTTCTTTCATTCTTTCAAATTTTCAAACCTAGAGAACCCTAGAGGCGATTTTCCCAAGATCCATTCTTCCCCAATTCATTGATAAGTGGTTCTAACCTATTTTCTTTCAATCTTCCATTACTTTTCACAAGATACCAACCTAAAATCTAGGATTTTCATGCAGGAAATTGGGGGTTTGGGAAGAATTAGGAATTTTTGTAAAATTGGAATTTAGACCTCAAATTGAGGTCGAATTTTGAAATAAATTATATAACGGGGCTCGGGGGTGAATGGTAATCGGGTTTTGGCCCGAATTTCAGGTTTGGACCAAGCGGGCCCGGGAATTGACTTTTGTTGACTTTTTCAATAATAACCTAAATTGAACATTTTTCATTCGTGGGTAGTTCCTAAGGCTTATTTTGAATCGTTTGGTTGATAATTTGCTAGATTTAGTTGGTTCGGAGGCTTATTTGAAAGGCAAAGTCGTGGTTGAGCTTTGAGTTGAGCTTTGGGAGCAAGGTGAGTATCGTGGTTAACCTTGACTTGAGGGATTAGGACTTGTTTGTCTCTTTGCTACATGTCGAAATGTTAGGTACAACGTATATGTGAGGTGATGAGTAATTATGCGTAGTTTTTGGGTCAAAGCATGCAGGTGGGACCTGTTTCTTATAATTTATCTCTTTTTTGGATCATGATATCCATGCTTAGACTAGTTAATTAATAAATTGATCGTTCTTTCCATATTTATGAGCTATCTGTGATAATTGAGTATTGTTTCTGAAGTTGAGGTTGGTATTGTGGAACCATTGTTGATGTAAGGTCTGTTCTTGCTTATTCTATCTCCCTATTATTATATGTTCATTGTTACATGGTAAGGGAGAGTGTTAATGCACGACGGGTGATGTCGTGCCATATTTGAGAATTAATGCACGAAGGGTGATGTCGTGCCATATTTGAGAGACGAAGTATGTCGTGCCGTACCTATTGTTTCATGATGAAACTGAGAGTGAAAGCACAAAGGGTGATGCCATGCTGTATTTATCATTTTATGGTGAGATTGAGAGTAAAAGCACGAAGGGTGATGCCGTGCCATTATTACTATTTCATGGTGAGGCTGAGAGTAAAAGCACGATGGGTGGTGTCGCGCAGTTTTATTCATTATATTTGTTTATTTTGTTGGTTGAAGGTTTGTTGTTATGTTTTATGCATATTTTCGTCTATATAGGTTTATTTACGTGGGTGTTTTGTCATAGCCTCATCACTACCTCATCGAGGTTAGGTTCGACACTTAGGAGTACATTGGGTCGGTTTTACTCATACCACATTATGCACTTCTTGTGCAGATTTTGGTACTGGTCCCAGCTTTCCGTGAGGCGTATCAGTTCGGATTGGCATTCGGAGACTCGAGGTAGATCCGCTAGCGTCTGCATACCTTGAAGTCCCCTTCCATTTCCCCTATTTATAGTTCTTTTCATTCAAGACAGCTGTATTTATTTCAAACCTTATTTGTAGAGACTCTAGAAGCTCGTGAACTTGTGACTCCAGATCCAGGTTGTACTTAGATATTATTGATTTTTATGTCATTCCGTACCTCGTTTTAGTTTTTTTTCGGTTTAATTGGTGTTACTTATTTGACTTGATTAAAATTGGTTTAAAGATTCTCTAACGTTGGCTTGTCTAGCAAGTGAAATGTTAGGCGCCATCACGGTCCCGAATGTGGGAATTCTGGGTCGTGACAAAAAGAAAAGGGGGTAGTGGCCTACTGGGAATACATAGTATAGTAATTCCTAATTTTAAGCCTCTATCTTTCCCATCCTGTAGCAAATGATTTCCTTCTATTATGAACACATATACTCTTTATGCAAAGAGTTGTAACCTGTAGGCAGATTTTATGGTTGAATTGTTTGATACATATAGGTGTTGTGTATTACGTAGTAGTCTGATAGTTGATACTTCATCTCTTCTTTACTGGTAAAGTTGAGGACAACTATTATATTGATTGCGCCAAAAATAGCCCTTCAGGAAGCTCAAAGGAGATGTTAACTATATTCCAATTGTTGTTGGAGATTGCTTGCTATGCTGAGAAATTAAATCACTAATTGATAGTCTTTAAGCTTGGATGCAGTAGTATGTGATCTTGGAGAACATATGTATTTTGACACAATTATTGATGATGATGTTACCATTCAAGTCAATATTTAAGACTAAGGTGAGCTGGAAAAAAAAAGAAGTGCGCCAAGATTTTAATTAGCAGACATGACAACTTATATGACATGACTTTGGTTGTGTTACATACGCTAGCTTGATCATGATGTTTGGAAAAACACCATTAAAAACATTCTTGGATGTGAAGAACTTTAAGTAGAGGCTTAGAGCTATACCGCCACTATAGTTTTTGTGTGGAATCTTTTGAGGTGGACCAAAAGTTGGGAAATGTATTCAAAGATTCACAAGTATAGTTACTTTTTTGTCAATGATGATGTGTGATTGAACATATTCCATGTGAATTGATTCCGCAAACAATAGAATCAACAAGAATATATATATATATATAGAGAGAGAGAGAGAGAGAGAGGATATATATATATATAGAGGATATATTTCAATATTTGTCAGAATCTTGTGCACTATATATGGATCTTCCTTTCTTTGTGTATTGTGCCTTTTTATGGGCTTGTCCCAACACTTTTCAACGAAGGCAAGACTTGATTTCTTTTCAATGTGTTCTTTTTCCCTCATTTTCCTAGGACACATGTTGATTTGGGACTCCAAAGAGGTCATCCAAGTTATATTAAGAAGCAAGGAATCTAAGAGACTGTCTCTTGCCTTAGACAAAAGTAAACCTTACAGAGACAATAAAGATAAAAAGACCATAAACGATGTCGTCAAACCAAAGAACTAGACCAAAACAAGAAGAAGAAAAAAGAAAGGAAAATCTCATTTAAGTTGAAGTTAAAGAAAGGAGCCAGATACACAGATAAACTTATTAAAGCCAACTCTTCGAGCAGCTTAATAAATTGTAAAAAGGGGAAAAGCAAAGAAAAGAGCAGAAAAACATCGATATACTGTATGGCCATTTCAGCAAATACTCTGCTCATTATAATTGAATGACTTTCACTGCTAAAAAAACTGCCAAAAAGTATCCAGAAAAATCAATCAAAAACGATCAAAATCGATCGGAATCCAACAAAAATCGATCAACTTCCGACCGTTTTCAATTGGTTGATAAAATAATGGTCGCAAACGGGAAGCGACCGAATTCGATCGCTATTTTCCGACCGAAGTCGGTCGGTAACTGTCACCGTAGTTTGATCAAGTTGTCTGACACAAATTAATTTTACTGACCAAATTCGGTCGTTATTGTTAAAAATATGTTTTATTTATTTTTAAATTAGAGATCGAATTCGGTCGAAAATTTTAATTATTTATTTTTTTAAAAATTATTCAATTCCAACCGAAATCGGTCGGTATTGTTAAAATATATAACTATTTATTTTTACTTAAAAAACTTAATTCCGACCGAAATCGCTCGGTATTATTTAAATAATTAAAATTTAAAATCAAAAATTTCGACCGAAGTCGGTCAGTAAATTTGATTTTCTGGGAATTAAAATGAACATTTCTGGCCGAAGTCGGTCGATTTTCTGGGTAATTTTTTGGCAGAAAATAGCTGTTTTATAGCTGCACCACCTGTCAACAGCCAATCACCTATAATAGCAGCATTACATTGCTGTCATTCAACCAACAACAACAACAACAACAACAATAACAACTATCAAAACTATATTAATAAGACATTATCACCATCTCTATCTCCACTAAACTATATTAACAAAACATCATACCCAACAACAAAATGTTTCACAAGTTAAAAGTTCAAACATCATTCAATGAGTGTTTTGTACATCATCTTCATCTCCACTATTATAGCATTCCTCGTCGGCATGATTCGAAGGATTAGCATCTAGGGAAGGCTCATGAGACCGGGAAATCAGGAAAGCACCACTAGCAAGAAGATTGGCCAGCTGACCTTGAAGGATATTAAATTGTTGGTCCTTCTTTTCTAGCTGAACTTGAAGGGTATCTAATTGTTTATCTCTCTTTTGTTATCTAGCCTTTGTCTCTTCAAGCTCTGCTGTCAGTTTTGCGATCTTCTTCTCCATAGACAAGAGAGTCGACCTATCAATTGCCTCGCCCTAGGCAGAAGTTCCTATACCTTGCAGTCCAACCTTGTATAGCCGAAATGATCTCTGTGGAAGGCCGTATGCTAACCCCTTTTTAGGACCACTGACAACATACAACTATATCGTTTGCGCTTCTTCGTCTGAAATGGGTGGTCGCTCGCCTTGCTCATTCGGTGGCAAGCTCTGAGTGTACTCCTCCACATTAGCCTTGTAGCGATCCTTTATTTAGAAGATAGAAAATTATTAACTATATAATATTATAAATATTAATTTCAAGTTATAATAGTTACGAAACTTACATATGCAGTCTGTGCCCGGTCCTCGACCCATCTAGATGGATCTGTCGGTTCCTTCTTCTTCCGGATGTGAGTCTCCATGAAGAACTCATCATGAGTCATCTTTCTCCCATATTTTTTTGCTACAAATATAATAAAACATATTAACTAAATTAAAATATATATAAATATAGTTCGATAAAAATAGATGTAAATATTTTAAGGAATTACCAGTAGTCTCCTCGCAGTCCCCATGCTCCTTGCACCCACACATTGCAAGGAGCTACCCTTCTTAGATGATCGGGCCTTCTTTCCCTGTTCACTCCTCTTCTCAAATTTCTCGGTGGTCCACTACCTCAGTAGATCTTCCCATATATGCGGTAGAACCCATGAAGGCTTCTTGCTCTTCTTTCGAGCAGAGCAGAAGGAATCAGATAGTCTCTTACAGCATTTGAACACAAAATTTGCAAGAATTTCACTGTTATGCCGGTCCTCCCAGACACACTTAGTCTGCAAATGAAGTGTATAACATTAGATGAAAATATTATAAATATAACACTTAAATAGATAAGAATTATATTAAAACCTCAAATTGGTTAAAAATTTGTTGCACGAGCTCCGGTGAAAAGTCACTCCAAGTCGCATAGGGTGCGGCCAAGAGCTTCAGTGATTATCTTTGTTGTCCGATGATTAGGCATGAACCTGCAACATAGCAGTTATATTAAATAAACAAGAGTAGCTATTATATCAGCAAAAATAAAGAAGTGATAAATAAATCTTACCCGATGCCCTCAAGCCTGATGATCATCCTATGATAACGATCATACCGCACTTCCTCTAGATCATCATCCTCCGATGAATCTGAAGCATGCGTAGAAGGAGGGGCATCTTTCTCAACGCTATTATCCCGAAGGCGAAGTCTAGAAATGTTAGGAGATGAACTCAGTGGAGAGGGAGACGGGGTGGCTAATGAAGATGGCTGCGATCCACACCCTTACTGCGATTTAGACCCCTGCTGCGATCCAGACCACTGCTGCGATCCGGCTGGCTGAAATCTAGCTAGACGCGACCCAGCTGGTGATGAAACAAATAGAGCAGATGACGGGCGTATCACCACATGACCCTGTGACTGCTGACTCAATGGACCCATATAACTATATGCAGGATCATGTGGAGGAAGGAGGGTATAGCCCTATGGTGCAAAATGGTAAGAATACTGTTGGGAGGGCGAATGCTAGGTAGTCTGATGAATAGATGGATGTGGTGGAAAAGGTGTGTGCCTAGAAGATTGTTGCCGACCATCAACAGCGGAGGGATGCAAGTGTGGAGTGGAAGGAACGAGGGTGTAGCACCATCATCATGATCAATAGGCTTCTTATCCTTCCTAGACCCACCTCGACCCCTACCGGTCATCTACATAAATTAAAAAAAATGTTAGAATTGAGAATATAAATCTATATAAGTTGAGAGCGCTTGAAAAAACTAACACGCTAGGCGTCTTCGAAGTATTCTTCCTCATCCGAAAATTCTTCCTCTTCACTTATTTCATTTTCACTAGGTGATTCTTCATCCTCAGTTTCTATGATTGTTATTTCCTCCATATCAACTACTTCTAGTATGCGTTGAGGATGCTCCAAGTCATTTTCTAACTGATCATTCACCATTTGGTTAACACTTGAGGTATCATCTTGGTAAGAAACATCTAGCACATTCTCAACTTCCACCCTACCAACAGGCTTAGTTTTGATTATAACCAACCAATCAGCCTTATCCCTCCACAATGGATATGGAGCATAATACACTTGCCTAACTTTTTTCTACAATTATAAAAGGATCATAGCGATCATGCTTCCTCTTTTTATTAACCTCAAATATGTTGTACTGCGAGTGTACATTTGTACTTTTTATAAGTTTTGGGTCAAACCACTTGCATCGGAAAAGTATGATCTTCTTATTTGGCCAACCTGAATATGACAATTCTAGAATCTCTTTGATCACAGCATAATAATCATTTTCCTCATCCTGGTTGCCTTCAACAACTTTGACACACACCCCACTGTTATTTCTTTTTTTATACTTGGAGCATTCCTCGATGTGAAATCTATAACCTTTCACAAAATACTTAGACATAGTTGTAACCATCGGTGCAGGTCCCCATGATATATCTTTCAAAAATTGATTAACACCATTTTTTGGATTATTGACCTACATGTAGTGTTAAATAAATCACAAGTTATAAAGTATATTCAAAAGAGACCAAGTATGTATATTCACATGTGAGAAAGTATGTAAGATGCACTTACACACTCTTTAAACCATGCCTCAAATGTAGAATATACATCATCAGGCCAAATTGACTCACGAAGTCACTGAGAGACACATTGAAAATTTTGTCAATTGCATCAACCAAATTAAATAGTAGTCCATGTAAATTAATGAAGGGTTGAACTTCCAGACAATTTAGCAACACATGATTTGAAGCTGGTTTGTACTCCATACTACTTAGGCCCCTTTTTGTTCGATCTTTAGAGCCTCGGCCTAGTTGATTGATTATGTACATTGGTGGATATAATGGATCAATCTCAATCACGATATGGCACATGACTGTCAAAATAGTAAGAACAAAAATGGGCAGTTTCCTTCACAAGATGGGCTTCGCATATGGTTCCTTCAATCTTATTCCTCTATTTAAAAAATCATTTACACTTGCAAATAGTCTTGTACATTGTCATATTAGATGACAACGTTAAAGAAAATTACAAGAATAAATCAAGGTTTGATCATTACCTCTCGAATGGATACATCCACCGGCATTGAACCGGCCCTCCAAGTCGTGCCTCGTGTAAAAGGTGAATTGGAAGTTGTTCCATCACATCAAAGAAACCACATGAAAAATCCTTTCCAGCTTATTACTGATTACAGTAATGTTCTGATTCATTTAAAATAGGTTTTCTTCCCTTAGTGTGGTAGAATATAAGTCTGTGAAGAACAAACTTACTCTGTGATGGGTTTTCAGATAATTTCAGGCAAACCACAAAATGCAATAGGGATTAAGGTTTTCATGAAGATATGACTTTTCATATGAGTCAGCTTTCCTTCAATCATATTGGCACGTTTTTCCAATTTCGAAGCATAACCTTCGGGCATCTTTAGGCTTGCAACCCACTCACAAATTTGTCGTCTTTGTTCCAAAGCGAATGTGTAGCTGGCCTTGTAAGTACAGTCTAGCCTTCGGGTTATCTTTTGTCTTATTCTTATCATCCATCATTGTGTTGAACAAATTGTCAAAATAGTTCTTCTCAATATGCATGACATCAAGATTGTATTATAGAAGATTATCCTTCGAATATGGCAACTCCCAAATATGCTCTGTTTTTCCAGTTATGAGTAACACCATATCTAGGAAATCTAGAAGATGGGGCCTCGGTAACTTTAGTGAAGTTCTGAACCCTCTCCTAAATTTCCTTACCAGAAAAAATTGGAGGTGGCAAATCATGTTCAACTATATTCTTTTGAATGCGTTCTTCATCCTTCTGAACTCATGATCAACTGCTTTTGGCCATGTCTTAAAGTGAACGCTTTACCATTTTTCATGCAGTAAGGACATGCTAACTTTCCAGTAGTCATCCACCCAGACAATATTTCATACACAGAAAATCATTAATGGTCCACATTAAATTAGCACGCAAGTTGAAATTTTACTTAGTTGATATATCATATGTCTCAACTCCATCATACCACAATTGTTTAAGCTCATCAATCAGAGGTTGAAAATATACATCAATCAAACTCTTTGGATTGCGGGGACCGGGAATAACACAATTTAAAAAATTATATGGACTAGTCATACACATTTCAGGCAGAATATTATACGGCGTAATAAAGACCGTCCAGCATGAATATGGTGTTGCAGAAACAGAAAATGGCGTGAAACCATCAGCATGCAAACCCAACCGAACATTCCTCGGTTCACTAGCATAATCCGGATACGTCCTATCAAAATGCTTCCAAGCTTCCCCATCTGAAGGATGACACATAACACCCGGCCGCCTTCTATTTTCTTAGTGCCATCTCATATGAGGAGCAAAACTCATCGATACGTACAACCTCTTTAATCTAGGAATAAGAGGTAAATAATGCATCGACTTACAGCAACATTCTTCCCGCTAGAAAACCGCTTAAAATGAGGTTTTTCATGAAATTTACAACTTTCTAAATCTGCATCTCCCTTGTAATACAACATGCAACCATCTTCACAACAATCGATTCTCATAGACAAGAGTCCTAACTTAGAAACCAATCTTTTAGCCTTGTAGAAATCTTCAGGTATATTGAAAGTTGGGTCAACTAGTTCACTCATAAGACCAATGAAATAATCCATTCCCGCTTGAGAAATATTGGTATCTGATTTGATACTTAATAATCTAACCACAACAGATAACTGAGAGTGCATACTCCCTTCCCTAAGTGGACGACTAGCGGCCTCTAACTGTTCATAAAAATATTTTGCCTCTTCGTTAGGAGGTTGTTCAAAACTCTCATGGGTTTCAAAATTGAAGTGCGTCCAAAAAGAATCCGCAACTATTTCATGGTATCTAGGATGTTGAATGTTATTCTCCACTGACCTACTACTTTCACCAACAACTACGTAATGAAATATACCATCAGTACCATCAACCTCTCCATGACTAGTCCACACAAAATAATTATCCACAAACCCCTTTCTTTAAAGATGAGTCGTAACATCCTCCGAACCCAAAAAATTCAAACACTTGCACTTCCTACAAGGACAACTAATCATCTCTCCAATCCGAAATGGTTCAAGTGATATTGAATGCCTAATAAATTCCTTAACCCCTTCTATAAATTCCTTCCTCAAAAACCGACGATTAGGATAATTCCTATTATACATCCAACTACGTTATTCCATCCAAGAACAAATAAACTACGTGTTATATTAATCATAATTGAAATTAATTTATAGAATTAAGTTACATAATAAATTTTAGTTACAAAGTACAACATTTAAATAATTTGAGTGCATATTAATTTGAATACAATATTATTCTAACCCTACCATTAAACATAATTAGACTCGCTAAAATATTTAATTAGTTAACCCATTCAATTAGACTAACTCACTTACTATTGATCATAATTAATAAACCCTAAATCATAATTTAATATGCCCTAAATAATAGTTTAATAAGCCCTACATCATTAGCAATAAAATTGAAAAAAAAAATTAGCTAATTAAGCAAGTACCTTACATGATATCATAAAAAAAACCAATTAGAGTAAACCTTAAATGTAAAGAATTATAATCAATTGAAATAATCCCAAAATTCCAAATTGTAAACCCTAGTTTATAATATTTAAGTAGTTAACCCATTCAATTAGACTAACTCACTTACTATTAATCATAATTAATAAATCCTAAATTATAATTTAATATGCCCTAAATCATAGTTTAATAAGCCCTAAATCATGAGCAATAAATTGAAAAAAATAAAAATTAGCTAATTAAGCAAGTACCTTAAATGATATCATAAACAAAATCAGTTAGAGTAAACCTTAAATCTAAAGAATTATAATCAATTGAAATAATTCCAAAATCCCAAATTGTAAACCCTATTTTATACAATTGAAAGAATTTGAATAACTAAAATTAACAAATATAGATAACTAACCTTCAAAGAGAGCAGAGGAGTATGATTTTGGAGCAATGGTGGGGCGGAGGAGCGGTGGTGGGGGCGAAGGTGGTGGCAGAGGAGCAGTGGTGGGGCGGCAAATGTGGGACCAACGGAGAACGGAAAGAGACGAAGTGGGGAGTTTGATTTTGGGTGAGAAGGGAGTGATGAGTTGATTTAGGTGGGATTTGAGAAGGGTTGGCAGATGTGGAAGAAAGAATGAGAGAAAGCGAAAAGAGAAAAATGGAAGAGAAACCCGTTTCTGGCAGCCTAATTAAAAATTTTCTGATCGACATCGGTCGGAAATTACGGTCGGTATATTTAAGTGGATTTTTTACCGTTTGACCCCACATTTTCGATCGAATTTGATCTGTATTTCAATTTTAAATTTTTAAAATATTAATTTAATTAAGATACCGACCGAAGTCGGTCGGTGTTAGTCAATTTATATAAATAGCTTTTAAATAAATAATATTTAATACTTAATTGATGTGTGTGTGTGTGTGTTTTAAATTACTGTGTATGTATATATACATATATGTACATAATATTTAATTGATTTAACATCCTAAATTGTAATATATTTAATTTTACTAAGGCCGTCAGTACGCCTGAATTGCATAAATTGTACATAATATTTAATTGATTTAACATCCAAATCGTATGTACTATTTAATATTTAATTAATTTTGTATTTATAAACACACACACGCACATGTATATATATACACACACAAAAAAAAATCATGAATGTTTTATTCTCGATCACCTTATTAGTACTTTGCTCGGATACTTCATCACTAAATCAATTGGAAATTCTATTATATTTGATTAAAACTTATGATAACAAATTTAAAAACAAAGTGTATAGTTCTATAAGATGTAGTGCTATATTAATACTTAAGCTTTAGCAACAACGACATATGAATATAGCATATATTAATATAGCATTAATATGTATACATATGTTGTTGTTGCTACAACTTAAGTATTAATATAGCTTTTATATATATATATATATATATATATATATAAAGCATTAATAAGGATATTGGCTTGACCTTCTTCTCCGCTTATATATTATCGATACAAAGCCACTTATATAAGCTATATTAATACTTAAGTTGTAACAACAACTAACATATGTATACATATTAATTCTATATTAACATATGCTATATTAATATATGCTATATTCATATGTTGTTGTTGCTAAAACTTCAGTATTAATACTTAAGTTGTAGCAATGACAACATATGTATACATACTAATGTTATATTAGCATATGCTATATTAATATATGGTATATTCATGTGTTGTTGTTACTAAAACTTAAGTGTGTGTGTGTGTGTGTATATATATGTGTGTGTGTGTATACGTACATACACACACACACACACACACACATATATATATATGTATGTATATGTATGTATATATATATATATATATACAAGCATATGATGTTTAAGTGTGAATAGAGGCCAAGAACTAAAAAATCCGAGGGGTTGACCCTTCGTAAACGTCACAACTGATGACCTGTAGCCTTTATTTAGACGAGTAGACTCCACAAAGCAGAAAATTATTGCCTCGATATTGCATTAACCGTTACCTAGCCTAGGAAAGGAAAAGAAAGGCCCGAAAGCTCCCACTATGACTAAAAAGCTCCCAATAGGCCACGTAACAGCTTAAGCTTATATTATAATAAAGTAAATAGGAAGGAGCGAAAGCTACTCCACCAGACGGGAGAGGCGACCAAAGGAAGTTGGTTCACGTTCTCTCTTCCATTACAACCCCATTCAAGCCAAAAAAGCCCCGTAGCTATAGCTATCCAAGAGTGAATGTGAAATTCAAGCGGGTGCGGATGCCATCGAATGGGCTCTTTGCCACAGAATGTGAGATGTAGTGCTATATTAATACTTAAAGTTGTAGCAACACCAATATATGTATACATATTAATATTATATTAACATATGCTATATTCATATGTTGTTGTTGCTAAAACTTCAATATTAATATAGCACGACATCTTATAGAACTATACACTTTGTTTTTAAATGTGTTATCGTAAGTTTTAATTGAATATAATTTAATTTCCAATTGATCCACTGATGAAGTATCCGAGCAAAGTACTAATATGGTGATCGAGAATAAAACATTCAAGATTATGTGTGTGTGTGTGTGTGTGTGTGTAAATACAAAATTAATTAAATATTAAATATTATAATTTAGGATGTTAAATCAATTAAATATTATGTACATATATATATATATATATATACACACACACACTCACACACACACACACATACAAATATAGGATATAGTGTCCATATAAAAGTAATTTAAGACACACACAAAAAAAAAAAAAAAATTATTAAGTATTAAATATTATTTATTTAAAAGCTATTTATATAAGTTGACTAAAACCGACCGACTTCGGTCGGTATTTTCATTAAATTAATATTTTAAAATTGAAATACCGACCGAATTCGGTCGGAAAAATTTAATTAAAACTTATTTCGGTTGGTATATTATTTATACATATATATAATTTTTGTTATATTAAAAAAACCAATTGCCTTGGGTGGGAAAGAATAATTTCAAATATACCGACCGATTTCGGTCGGTATATTTGAAAATTTTTAATTAAAAATTATTTTGGTAGATAATATGCAAGTATGACCAGGTCTTGGTTAAAGATTGACCAATTTTCGACCGAAATCGATCAAAATTTTTATATCTTTGTTGTGGGACCACTATTTCCGTTGTCAAAAATAATTTCTTTGACTTTTGCGACCAATTTACATATTTTCCGACCGATTTCGGTCAAGTTTTTTTTCGATCGATTTCGGTCCGTATTCTCTGGACGGTTTTTGCTAGTTTTCTTGTAGTGTTTCTTAATCAACAGTGTGTGTGTGTGTATTATAAAAGCATGAATACAATGTCAGTTTACAAAAATAACCTTTTAGGAATCGTATTAGTATAATTACTTACGGGATGTCTAATTCATATAAAATTGAACAAGTAAATATCTTTAGTCATGTAATCCTATTACTTTTACGATATACTTCTTAAAAATTCTATTACTAATTTAATTTGAAAATGTATTATAATCTCCTATTACTAATTTAATTTGAGAATGTATTATATTGTGCAAATTCATTTACAAAAAGGAGAGCCTATATTATTATAAAAGAATAAATACAATATTAATATACCAAAATAGCCCTAAAATGTTAAGCAGAAGAACTCATAGGGAAAGGACATAACTGTAATAACCTATTTTTTGGACTACAATACCTTCTATACTAATTTTTAATATTTAAAGTTTTAAAATTAATAAAATTTTATCTATTAAATTCTTATTAAATATATGTAGGAAGGTCTAATAAAATTAATTTCGTAAGAATCCTCCGTATTGGCAAGACATTACCACTCCATATGTCCAGTACCAAGAAAAAATAAAAGTAATATTAAATGGATTGCATAAAGAGTTGACATTGAGAAAAAAATATCCTCACGTTAATATATTTTTATTTTATATTTAAACTATTTTCCTATCCAAATAATATTTTTTTAATCAATTTTTCGTGTAATATTGAACAATACCCAATTATTAAACAACAACTAAGAAAATATTTAAGAATACAAATGTGTGAGAAAGAGAAAAAAAATAGTTAGTAAGAGCGAATACCACTAATGATTCTACAAACATACCGATCTAAAAGTGAAATGTCATATAAATTTTTTACTCTTTGAAAATAAACTTTATGGTGAATAAAATTATAATTAAGATTAATTATTCAAAGCAAGAGATTAACTAATATTAAGATCTGAATCTACATAAAATAAATTATTTTTTTATGCTAGAAACAAATAATGAAATCTTTTAATTAATTATTTAGCAAGAGAATCCAATTCAATTATTTTTTAAATTCATTATATGAGTATATTCAAGTTTAAAAAAAATCTTATGGTACATAAATTTATTCCATAAAAAGAGTGTTAGAACACAAAGTAATAAGGATAGTGTATTATTAAGAATTAAAATGCTATACAAGTGTCTTAGGAAGCACAATCAAAGCTAAATCCTAATCAAGAACAAGTTTTCAAGACTATACTATAAAGAGTTGACTCTGGTATAATGAGATTATTCTTTGTAGATGCCTCCGGGAGAATCGAACTAATATTTCTTTGTCATGCATTACTTGCAAATATCATATTAAGAGGCATGACACTATTAGCAATAATAACAAGTGGTGTACCAACAATAATTTTATTGTGAGGCCACACACTTTAGATTTGATATACCTTTTCAAACAACTTAAATAACCATCACAAATATATCAAAGCAGAGCAATGATGCTAAATTCATAAGGAAAGCAAAATTCATAATGGGATGAAGCACTTATGGCTAAGTGTCAAAAGATCGAAATAATTGCCAGGAATTCAGAGATATATTGGATATTAATGAACCGTTTGGTGGAAAATTATTAGTTTGGGAGGTGATTTCTGTCAAGTACTACCAGTAGTTCCAAAATCGACAAAAGCAGAGACTGTAAAAGCTATCTTGCCTAAGTTATACCTCTTGCCTCAAATGAAAAAGATTCAACTGACAAGAAATATAAAGTAAGAACAGATCCAGTATTCAGTGCCTTCTTCCTTCGTGTCGGAAACGAAGAAGAGCATCCAACAAAAGATGATTTGATTCTTCCTGAACACTTGGTTATCAATCTCAATGGTAATGTTAGTGCATTTAATAAGAGAAATATTTCTATTGTTAGATTAAAACGCAATTTGTGCAAATCGCACAATAGAATTAAAAAGATATCTTAGCTAGCAGAAATGAATATATTGAACAACTAAATAAAAGTTTGATTGTAAAATTTTATAGTAAAAATAAAATATTTTTCAGCTTTTGATTCAGTAGAAAATGATACTAATAATTACTACCAAGAAGAATACTTAAATACTTTAATCCCAAATGGCCTTCTACCATACATGTTAGTTGTCAAGTTTATTATTTCTTACGTATGTTAGTGTCACCGTACATATAATAGACTAAGTTAAAAATGATTTTCCATTGTATATAGGTTAATTTTGAAGAAAATATGCACATCATGCAACTGAAAAACTTGGATATGCCGAATAACTTATGTAATAGCACACAAATAGTATATAGAAGTTCTGACAATAACGTCATACATGCAAAAATTATGATATTGGTCAATGTAATTCTAGGTATATTCTTATCCCTGAATTCAACTTTCGTCTTCCGAAACTAAGGAATATCCTATTAAATTTGTGAGAAAATAATTTTTAGTATGTTTATGTTTTGCAAATATAATAAATAAAGTACAAGGACAAATATCCTAAATATCGGACTATATTTATCGCAATATATATTCTTTGAACAACTGTCCTTTCAAGAGGGATATCAAGATCAACAATAAGAGTTCTGGTTAAGGTAGAACAACCAGAGCATTAGGAGGAAACATACACACAAAATAATTATCTACAAAGAAGTGTTCGTTAAGATACCATCACATTAAATACTTTTAAACTATAATACATAATTATCTAACTAACATCACAAAATTGATCATTTGTGTAAGTTTTGATGATATTCTTTTATTTTAAATTCATGTATTATGCTAATGTAATAATATTTTTCGGTATTTAGATTATTGTTGTATTATTAAACATAAAATTTCTCTATTAATTAAATTTTATTGTTCATTCATATAAATAAATGTTTAAATCATCGCGTACAATTATTAATGTGCAACACACGTTCATATATATACATATATATATATAGATATATATATCTTTTAAAAGTGGATATCTTAAGGTTCTATTAGTAGCATAGTAATTTAATCTCGTTAAGAAGTCTAAATTAAATGGATCTATAACATCTTTTTTCTATATGGAGAAATTATTCTGAAACGAATGAGAAACATACGGGAACATCTAATGTTGGATGAAAAAAGTGTTACCTTAGCTAAGTTGGTCAAAAAATGAAACTAACAAATAATCGATCGAAAAAAAAAAAAAGGAAAAGAGGAAAAAAGAGAAAATGAGTTGTATGATATGAGTGTCGTCTAAAAGAAGAACCATGTCAACTATTACACCAGCAAAAAGAAATGGAAAATGACAACTTTAAACTGAAAATCTTATGGAGAGGGATTTTTCCTCTAATATTAAGTTCTTAACTTTGAGAATTTTATCTAGTTTTCTGCTGTATTTTAATTACAAAATTAACCTTCAAAGAGCAGAATCATTTTCACATATGAGTTGGAAATAATCTTGACAAAATTATATATTTTTCCTGTTCACAGAAATGAATATGAGGATACTTTAAGCCAACGTCTTTCTGCCACAGAAACTAAAATGAAAATTTTAGGAGAGTGTGGGGATCTTTTGGCTGTTTGTTGAAATTTATACAAAAGGACAAAAGTCCATTAAAAGTGCAAATATCTTTCTCACAATTTGGGGGTGGTCCCATTTTTCCTTATTCTTTAATAGTACTATTTTTTATACACGCTTCTAACACTTTATCTATTATTTAAAATTCCAAAAGCAATTCAAACATGAAAAAGAAATATAAATAAATAAATGTGCAACTATATCACAACAACTAGAATGTGAGGAGGACACCTAGTTGCCCTTTTCCTAATATATATAAGTAGTAGTATATGATTCTAAGAAAACTTTTGAAGTTTCCTAGCTCCTCATTCCATGGATGCAATTAAACTTTGACAAAAACTTTGTCCTTGTTAATATATTTACACATATATACGTACAAACATGGTTAAGAGTGGTGGGGGTGGAGTGGGGATGAATGTCGAAGCGGATTCAGAATTTAAGTTTTATAAATTTAATATTTAAAGTTCTTAGGATAAAATATATTATATTCTTAAAGTTATGACTTCATATTTATTATTAATCTCTATATATATATATGCTTCAAGCTGATAATATTAATTTAAATAAATCCGATTATATGAAGCTGCATCCATCCGGGGTGAGCAGGGCTAGGGGTATGTAGCCCCTTGAAACAGAAACCAAGGTGGCTCATAGCAATATCAAAAGGCCAAATATTATGCAAGAAACTTAACCCTCTTCCTTTTTATTCTATTAGCCGCCCCCAGATGAGAATTGTGACCCTTTGTTAGAATTATAGTTACCACCAAAAGAGAAGGAAATAAAAAGACCTTTTTTTTTTTTTTTTTTTGCAGATTTTGTTATCTATATACTGTCTATCATGTGGTGCAATGAATAATGAAACATTATCATAAATAACTTCTTCCAATGGTCTCTTTTTATCATCACAATCACAATCACAGTTGGCTGTTGGGAGTCCCATGCGCCACATCCCATGCACAGTTCTGCCCCTCTCTAATTTTTACGGTTAGGGGTCGTTTGGTTCACCACACAAATAATATACGGATTGTAATACAACGATTTATAATTGCTAAATTATTTAGTGTAAATAATTTATTCCGACAAAAATTTAGTTTATTTTATGTGGAAATGAAATATATAATATTTTTATAGTTTTACCTTTGTTATTCCTTGACTTTTAGGTGTCTTATCCCTGTAAAACTAATAGTTAGATCAATTGTTTTATATTAAACTCGGTTTAAAATAATATTAAAATTGTGCGATTAATAATAATATTGGCATTCTTAAATCGGAAACAAAACGCGAACTAAAATATCAAATAGAAGTATAGTAACATTAAATTTTATACCGATATTAGTTTTTAATCCCGACCTCTAATCTACAATTTTACAATGCACCTTCGCCTACCTCCAGCTAATCCCTTTCCCCCTGCCCTTCGACTCTTCAGTCTTTGTTTTTGTCTAAAGGAGAAGAAAAGTCAATTTTCTCTTAGCTTACTTTTTTCACGTTGTCCCCATGTGCTGCCTAATCTTCATTAATGGATACTTATAGTCTGTTTGGCCAAAAATTTTTAAAATTAAAAGTATTTTTTCTAAAGTTAAAGTATTTGGTCAAATTTTTAGAAGAAAAAAAATGCTATTGAGTTGACACATAAACAGTTTTGGAGAAGCAAGAAAAAGTAGATTATCTCCAAAAGTACTTTTTTGAAAAGCATTTTTAAGAAAAACACTTATAAACAATTTTTAAAAAATTGGTCAAATACTAATTGCTGCTCAGAATTACTTTTCAAATTAATTAGCCAAACACAGACAATTTTTTACCAAAAATATTTTTTTTAAAAGAACTTTTGAAAAAAACACTTTTCAAGATAAACTGATTTTTATAGATTGGCCAAACAGGCTATTAATCATGTCTGACTAATTCTTTTTCATTTATAACTGATAATGGATGAAAAAGGAAAGAAAGTGAGTATTATTTTTAGTTATTTTTCAATTAATATTCTATTTCCTCCGATTTACCTTGGTTAGATATTATTGCATGCACTATCTATCCTCCTTATTTTAGGAAGCATTTTATTATTTTATTTTATTTCCTTGTAGGAATTTTTTGGTTGGTTAAAAGTTCTAGTTTAGGTTTTATTTTCTTGAGTTAGAACAATTTTGGGATTGTTGTTACTTCTGTCGTATTGTATATTAATACATAAACGTACTCTGGTAAGACAAAACCGATAATATTTGCTAAGATAATGCTCTTGAAATTAATCTCCAGTGATGTATAGAAAACACAAATAAAATAATATTACAATTCGACATTAATAAGAAAATCATATTAGCTTCCGATATTAGTGTATAAAAGCTATGTAACTTTATATTTCTCTGTCTTTTATTCTATCACGGTGCAATGCTGCTTACGAATTAGCTAAAGGTTTTTCTCAAATTGGTTTGTGGATCCAATGGTTAGTTGAAATTTGAAAAGTTACAAGAAAAGTCTACATGTTGAAGCCAACTGCCGTAGATACTTTTACTGTTTAAGAGGAATATATTGTTGACTAATTCCCTCCAAGATATTATACGCTCTAAAATTACATTTTCGAAATAAAATTCAGTTAAAAAAAAAAATCAGGTAATATAAGATGCCCATGGGCATCATAACCACAATATTGGTAAAAGCAAATGAGGAAGCAATCCTTTATGTTTCGCATATCTTGCTCATCCAATATGGCACGACTCTTCAAAAAATAATCTCCAGACGAATTGTAAAATATTAAAAGCTATGAAAAACTCCATTAACAAGCACTCACTTGCATGTTCAAACACTTGTAGGGTTTTCCATTTCAGATACCTTTTTTTTTTTCACACACATTTACCAATAAAAATAACTCATATTTAAACACAAATATAAAGACTGACCAAATTAAAACTACTTAATTCTATCTGAAGCCATAAGCCATACTCTAGGTCTCTAGCTCAGCCCCTGGTTGACTTGATACAATATTTTCTGTATTGCAATATGTATAGTCAACACTCGGAACACATTCGGGTCCGTTAGTAATATCTATTTGCCCAATAAAAATTTTTCTAGCGTCGAGTCACAAGTTTTTCGTAACTTTTTCAGTTGATAAAAGTCTAAACTAGACGCAATAACTAATCCTAATTACTCGCTTTTTCGCACACTGTTTACACAAAGAGCACAAGGACACGAAAGAGTATAGTTGAGTTTCTTTTCTTATTTTTATTGCTTAATCTTTTTCATCTTCTCTAATTTCTTGTGGGCGCGGTGAATAAGTTGTTTTAGGTTGTGACGGGGGAAGTTTTTTCACTCCAACAATTTTGCCACTAGATGCATGTCGCCCGCAGCAAAAGGCTACATGGAAAATAAAGTCATGCAAGTAACTGATGTCATTCCTATACTTGATGCTTTCATATTTGTCCTTAGCTTTTCTTTTTATTTTCCTTCTCTCTCACGTACACAACATTGAGCTAGCATGTGGGTTACGAATTTGATCAAATCAAGTAATTTTGGTCCAAATTTTATATTTATAGTAAGAAATTCGTTTTATATAAACTTTATATTTATCATAAGAAACTTTATATATATAAAACTTAAAAAAACTAAAATTCTGAACCTACAAACTTCATATTATAACTACGCACACACATCCATTATATCTCTTTCGTGCCTTCTTCTGTTTGTGTTACTATTCATTTTTCAATCTCCATAATGGAAACTTCTCCGAAATACCTAAAAATATCACCTCTCTTTTTTCCACACATTAATGAACAAAATTAGTCTACGCTAATATTGGAAAAGGATTACTCCTCTAGCGGCTTGCCCTGACAATAGGCAATTAGGAAGGAGACTTTAATTATCTAACTAATTCTTTTTCATGTACTTTAACTTTCTCAACATCTCTTCCACCTTACCTGCATTTTCCTTTCTCCATTTTGCAATGAGAAAATGGTCATGTTGAAAAAACTGTTATTGATTTTTCTTTAACTGTTAAATATTTTTTCACCCTCATTTTTAAGTAATTGGAAAAAAGACTGTTTTTCTTATGATACAAACAGTTTCTCTGTAAGGTTGCTTTTGGTAGATGATGTTCCTATTGCTTGAATCAATTTGTAATCGTAATGGGAAAAAAATCTGATTGATACAAATTCCAACAGCTTAGAATTTGTAACTTATAGCCGCGTTGTCAAATGCCTTGCTTTTGACAACATCCGTTAAAAAATACTAATTTGCTTTTTGTAACAAAACCTATTTTGTTCATTGGATATATTTTTTCCTGTATAATTTTTTTTACCTTTTAACGGGAGTAATAACTGGAAAAATGACTTCGTTTAACTACCAATCCCCCGACTCCAC
>MCJB01006792.1:73292-92352 GCA_002018475.1 Nicotiana obtusifolia
CCCCACAATTCTCCTCTGGCACTCACAAATAAAGCGAAAGAGATTGTGTATGGAAATATCTGAAATTTGATTTAAAGGTGAAAGTAAAGATTTTACCCCCACCGTTTCATATTAAACAACTCTTTTTTTTTTTTCCTCAATCCACGGACATCGGGAAATAGATTACTTTGTTGCTCGTTATTTAAGACGTGGATTGTACTTAGACACATCTCAGTATCAAAATATATTTACCACCAATGGATTTAATTCAAGTCAATAACTTTTTTGTTTAAAAAAAAAAAAAAATGCAATCCCAAATCACGAAACTTAGGTGGAGACATGGTGTAAAATGCTATCTTTTTTGGAGAGAAAAAAAAAAGTACACGTACATCCATTCATATAAATACAAATTAGCTTTTTAAATTAGCTGTCTAGGAAAATGGATCAAACATCACTAAAAAACATGTCGTGGATTTACTTGTTGATGTATTGGGTCGGAGACAACCGAGCAGGCAAGGAAGGTCGGGATCATGTAATTCAAGATCGGATTACTTTAAATTAGGTACTTTAAATTAGGATCAGTATTTCGGGAAGGAAAGCCTGAGGTCGGGTGTTATTGGATTCGGAACCGGTGCGATCGAAGTAAGGCAATCGACACCTATCGGGGAAGATGCATTTTATGGTAAAAGGATCAATTTCATATAACGAGAAGGCCGGAAATCTCGCGGAATACTGATATCTCGGCGGGAATCACGATCTCAACAATCAGAGACGTTAGACCAGTGTTTCTAGGGATATTCCATCCTATAGTTAAGTTGATTTATCTTGTAATTAAGTCTTTTACCATATGTAGAACTCTCTTCTTATCTATAAAAAGGGGTTGCAACTTCATTGTATAGACACGAAATACACACTAGAAGATTGATTATCATTTTCTATCTATTTCTTGCACAAGTTATCTATTTTTTATTGCATCTTGCTCCATTACGGAAAATTCATCCCACCTCAACGGTTTGACCGTTCCTTTATTACTTAAGTCAACTATTTTACTGTTATATTTTTTCGTTGTATCAAGTTATTTCACGTATCGTTAACACCACGAATAAATTCAATTGTTGCTCGAATTTTAAGGTAAACAGTTTGGCGCCCACCGTGGGGCCCAGGATAATAGTGAATTTTTTATACAATTCTCTGTCACACACTATTTTACGCTTGTTCTTTGCAGAATTTTCTGTTTTTCAGATTACAACATAGTCATGTCGCACTCACTCACCATCAGCAACGAGTTTAACCACCAAGGCGAAAACAACGTCATGCCCGGAAACGAGGTCCCGATCGACGCCAATTCTCAAATGGCGGTCGACGCCGATCAGACCTCTGACCCATCGAACAGCGTTCGGGGGGAACACCATTCAGGGATTCAACATAATGGAGGAGATGAGATCAGCCTCAAAGTGATATTTGACATACTGCAAGCCCAGCAAGCGGCCATAGCTCAATTACAAAGCCGCAGTCAGATTCCGGACCGAGGCGAAGCCATTTCTTCTCGAAGGATAGCTCCTCAAAATGAGCCAGTCACTGCTCAACCGGAAGAAAGCGGTTCGAGAGTAAAATTCAGAATCATAAAGATGCTCGAGAAGCTGACTAAACGGGTTGAGTCGGGTGAAAAAAGGATCGAGGCTAACGATAAAAAGGTGAAAACCTATAATTCGAGGGTAGACCAGATCCCTGGAGCACCCCCGGTGTTGAAAGGTTTGGACTCAAAGAAGTTCGTACAAAAACCTTTCTCGTCCAGCGCTGCTCCAAAACCGATACCAAAAAAGTTCCGTATGCCGGATATCCCCAAATACAACGGGACCTCGGATCCAAATGAACATGTAACGGTGTACACTTGCGCTATAAAAGGGAACGATCTCGAAGACGATGAAATCGAGTCCGTCCTTCTGAGGAAATTCGGAGAGACCCTGTCGAAGGGAGCGATGACATGGTACCACAACTTACCACCGAATTCCATCGACTCTTTTGCTATGCTCGCGGATACCTTCATCAAGGCCCATGCAGGCGCCATTAAGGTCAAAACAAGAAAGTCAGATTTGTTCAAAATCAGGCAAAGGGACAATGAAATGCTGAGAGAGTTTGTATCGCGCTTTCAAATGGAGCGAATGGATTTACCACCAGTCACCGATGATTGGTCCGTTCAAGCCTTTACTCAAGGGCTCAATGCCCGAAGTTCAACGACATCTCAACAACTCAAACAAAGCTTGATTGAATACCCAGCTATCACTTGGGCAGACATACATAATCGGTATCAATCAAAGATCAGAGTAGAAGATGATCAGCTCGGAGTCCCGTCGGCTTACCCCATCAGATCTTACGATCGGACTCTGAGGGATAACTATCGAGAGTCGAGGTCAAACCGAGATAGGCACCGACCATACCCAGGTGATCGAAGAGGCATTCCGGAGGGACACAAATCCCCGAGGCAAGAAAGAAAGAACGGTCCTAGCCAAAGGAACCGGGGACCGCTGCCGGGGAATAATTTCGAAAGAACCAATAATCACCGGGAAGCACCCCGATTGTCAAAGTACAACTTTAATGTCGATTCGGCAACTCTCGTGTCAGCGATCGGTCACATTAAAGATACCAAATGGCCTCGACTGTTGCAAACGGACCCTGCCAAAAGAGATCCTAACCTAATATGTAAATATCATGGCTCACATGGGCACAAAAAGGAGGATTGTCGGCAGTTGAGGGAGGAGGTGGCTCGGTTACTCGAAAAAGGGCATCTTCGAGAATTCTTGAGCGATCGAGCCAAAAACCACTACGAAAACAGAAACAGACCAACAAATCAAGAAGAGTCGCAGCACACGATCAACATGATAATCGGAGGGATAGATGCACCCCAAGGACCAATGTTGAAGCGCACAAAAATATCTATCACCCGGGAAAAATGTACCCGGGATTACGCAGCTGAAGGAGCTTTATACTTCAGCGATATAGATACATAAGGGATTACACTGCCCCATAACGATGCCCTGGTGATATCGATGGTGGTACACAAAACCCGGGTGAAACGTGTGCTTATCGACCCCGGGAGCTCAGCTAATATAGTTCGGTCTTGGGTCGTCGAACAGCTAGGACTGTCAAATCAGATTATCTCCAAGGTTCGAGTTCTCAACGGTTTTAACATGGATTCGGAAACAACTAAAGGTGAAATAACACTAATGGTGAATATCGCTGGGACTATCAGGGCAACAAAATTCTGCGTAATCGAAGGCGACATGAGGTATAACGCTTTGCTCGGAAGGCCTTGGATACACGACATCAAAGCCGTGCCTTCAAGATTACATCAAATGCTGAGATTTCCATCGGATGAAGGGGTCATCACCGTTTATGGGGAACAACATGCTGCAAGGGAGATGTTCACAGTGGAAGAGGCGACGTCAACACCTACCGTTCTTTCCCAGAAGACCAAATAACAATCAGAGAGGTCGCCCTCGATAGACGGGGGTGAACGGGGTCAATTTGACGCCGATGACTACGAGGTCCCCCGATCATTTATTGCTCCGGATGAGTCCGACGCGACCAAATCAACAATCGAAGAGCTCGAACAAGTTTCAATCCGCAACGATGCACCCGATCGAAAGGTATACCTGGGCTCGGGCTTAAACTCTGAGCTCAGAGCCAAATTAATTAATTTCCTTGCAGCTAATGAAAATTCCTTTGCTTGGTCCCATTTGGACATGACAGGCATACCACAGGAAATTACAACACACAAGCTCAGCATTGATCCAAAATTCCGGCCAATCAAGCAAAAGAAGAGACCCCAGTCCGAAGCTAAACAGGCTTTCATCAAGGACGAGGTAACTAAACTTTTGAATATAGGGTCCATTCGGGAGGTTAAGTACCCAGAATGGTTAGCTAATGTAGTTTTAGTCCCTAAGAAGGGGAATAAGCTTAGAATGTGTATAGACTATAAAGGCCTAAACAAAGCGTGCCCCAAAGATTCTTTCCCCTTGCCCAACATCGATCGCATGATCGATGCTACCACTGGCCACGAGACTCTTAGTTTTCTCGACGCCTACTCTGGATATAACCAGATACAAATGGATAAGGATGATCAAGAAAAAACATCCTTCATCACTAAGTATGGAACCTATTGCTATAATGTGATGCCTTTTGGGCTTAAAAATGCGGGGGCTACTTACCAACGCCTAGTAAATAAAATGTTCGAAAAATAACTAGGTGAACAATGGAAGTTTATATTGATGACATGTTGGTTAAGTCCCTGCGAGCAGAGGACCATTTAAGTCATTTGCAGGAAACATTCGATGTCCTAAAAAAAATACAACATGAAGATGAATCTGGAGAAGTGTGCATTTGGAGTAGGCTCGGGGAAATTCCTTGGCTTTATGGTGTCAAACCGAGGAATAGAAATCAAACCCGATAAAATTAAGGCCATCGAGGATATAACGGTGGTCGACAGTGTCAAGGCCGTACAGAAATTAATAGGCCGGATAGCAGCGCTAGGCCGATTCATATCGAGGTCGTCGGACAGCAGCCATCAATTCTTCAACTTACTGAAGAAGAAGAACGAATTCTCATGGGGGCCGGAATGCCAACACGCATTGGAAGAACTAAAAAGGTATCTCTCTAGCCCGCCTTTACTACATACGCCGAAAGCAGGCGAACAGTTATACCTTTACCTCGCCGTATCGGAGATAGCAGTGAGCGGGGTCCTAGTCCGAGAAGAACAAGGTACGCAATTTCCCATTTACTACGTCAGTAGAACACTAGGAGAGGCCGAAACTAGGTACCCACACTTAGAAAAATTAGCACTCGCACTATTGAGTGCCTCTAGAAAGCTGAAACCGTACTTCCAATGTCACCCAATATGTGTGGTGATGACCTACCCGCTTAGAAACGTTATGCATAAACCCGAGTTGTCAGGTCGATTGGCCAAGTGGGACATCGAAATAAGCGGGTATGATATCGAATATCGACCCCGAACCTCGATAAAGTCTCAAGTACTGGCCAATTTTGTCGCCGACTTCACGCAGTCGCTCTTCCCCGAGGTCGAGAAAGAACTGATGACCAAATCGGGGACTCTTGTGGGAGTATGGACTCTATTCACAGACGGCGCCTCAAATTCGAAAGGGTCGGGGCTAGGCATCGTACTTAAACCCCCGCCGGGAATACGATTCGACAGTATATCAAGACTATAAAACTGACTAACAATGAAGCCGAACATAAGGCTATGATTTCAGGTTTAGAGTTAGCCAAAAACTTGGGAGCGGAAGTGATCGAGGCCAAATGTCATTCCCTCCTTGTAGTCAACCAAGTAAATAGAACGTTCGAAGTCAGGGAAGAACGTATGCAAAGGTATGTGGATAAACTTCAAGTCACATTACACAGGTTTAAGGAATGGACCCTACAGCATATACCTCGAGAACAAAATAGCGAAGCCGATGCCCTCGCTAATTTAGGCTCGTCGGTCGAAGCTGAGGAAATCGAATCTGAAAAGGTCGTACAGTTATTAAGGTCAGTCGTGGAGGAAGGCCATGCCTAGGTCAACTCAACAAGATTAACTTGGGATTGGAGAAATAAATATGTGGAATATCTTTGTTCGGGCAAATTACCATCCGATCCCAAAGAGTCAAGAACGTTACGCACAAAGGCAGCCAATTTTGCTTGGCCGACGATGGAACCTTATATAGAAGAACATTCAGAGGTCCTCTAGCCATATGCCTTGGGCCTGGAGACACCGAGTACATCTTAAAAGAAGTACACGAAGGAACTTACGGCAACCATTCCGGTTCCGTTTCATTGGTTCGAAAAATAATTCGGGTCGGCTATTACTGGAACAACATGGAAAGAGATGCAAAGGAGTTCGTACGCAAGTGCAGCGGATGCCAAAAGCATGCACCAACGATCCACCGGCCCGGAGAAACTTTACATTCGGTCATATCACCATGGCCATTTATGAAGTAGGGCATGGACATCGTCGGTCCCCTCCCTCGAGCACCAGGTAAAGCTTAATTTATCCTTTTTATGACTGACTATTTTTCTAAGTGGGTGGAAGCATAGGCTTACGAAAAGGTCAGGGAAAAGGACTGATTGACTTCATATGGGACCATATTATTTGCCGGTTTGGAATGCCTTCAGAAGTCGTGTGTGATAATGGCAAACAGTTCGTCGACAGTAAAATAACCAAGTTCTTCGAGGATAACAAGATCAAAAGGATATTATCGACCTCATACCACCCTAGCGGCAACGGTCAAGAAGAATCGACCAACAAAACCGTTATTCAAAACTTAAAGAAAAGGCTAACCGACGGTAAAGGAAAATGGAGAGAGATGCTGCCCGAGGTTTTATGGGCGTACCGAACAACGGAAAAAAAAGTACCGGGGCCACCCCTTTTTCCTTAGTGTATGGCACCGAAGCATTGATACCGGTCGAAGTAGGCGAACCAAGCATCGGGGACGGAAAACGTTATCACCTTCTTCCGATCGGGGTTAGAACTCGGAGCAGGAAATCTGTCGACCAATTTGGCACCAACAGACACCCCACTCGTCTCGGCCGGGGGACTCCTCCTTGGCACTTTGAGCCCGAAGGTATCAGCCGATGGCACCCCATCGAAGAATTCTTCAAAGGCTCCAGCTGCAACCAGACCTTTACTCGGTGTATGCATTCTTGCAGCCGGAGCATCGTTCAGAGTTGCCTCTGAAAAAGAAGGTGAATCCATCATCTCCGGGATGTTTGAGACTCCTTATGTTGCCCCACCTGTGCTAGCCCGAATCTCGGTTCTCATTCTCGTCTCAAGATCCTCCTCTCGAGGAGTGCAAGCTTCACCGACGGTTGACTCAGGGACTGCACGAGGTGGCTCATTGTTTAATGTTTCGGGGCTCCTTTCCCCATCGGAGCTATCGCTCACTTGGATGGTAGGGTCGGTGACTGTGACTTTGCGGGCCCTCATCTTTTTCCTGCTTTTCCTTCTCTCGGGCTCTGCAGGACCGGGAGCTTCTTTTCTCTTCTTCCCCCCTTCTTGCTCCAAAACGGGGAAAGGGCGAGGAGCTTCCTCACCGGTGGGTGTCGACCTCATTTCGGCATCCTTCGAGAGGCCTGCAAAGCGAGATTTCAAGAGTTAGGGCTGACATCGATTACCCCAAATGAGAAGGACAAATATGACCGAGCTCACCGTGATTTTTGGCCTTCCAAAGGCCTTTTGATATTTCTCGCCAGGCTCGCTCCGAGTATGTCCTTTGAGCCACTACTCTTCGGACCCAATCCTCCAAGTGTTGAATTGCGGCCGGCGTCTGGGAAGCGGCTGCACCTTACAGAAAATGTCGATTAAACATTTGAAGGAAAGCAATAAATGGCTTTAAAAGACGACACTTACGACTTAAGTTCCACTTCTCAGGGAACGACATGTATTCTGCGGGGATCAACTCGGAGGTCTTTACTTGGATGAACCGACTCATCCAGCCCCGATCTTTGTCTTCATCAATGCTCGAGAACGGAGCCTTGCTAGCCCGGCGAGCAAGTTTTATTAGCCCCCCTCGAAACATTCGGGGACAGCGGTGAAGGGATGCCCCCCTTCGACCTTACTCACGAAGAAGCGGAAGAGATGGATAATACGCCAAACGGATGGATGAACCTGACTAAAAGTAACGTTATATCTTTTACAAAAATCGACAATTACGGGGTCCAGGGATCCAAACGTGAAAGGGTAAGTGTAGACGCTTAGGTAACCGTCTACGTGGGTAGTAATCGACTCACTTGGAGAAGGGACTACCACATCTTTATCGGCCCAGTTGCACTCCGCCTTCACCCTGTCAAGGACTTTATGGGTGATCGAGCTAATATACATTGAGACCGGTTCACCTCGCCCGGGCACTGAAGAAGGCTTCTCGACTTTGAAGTCGGAACCGATAAAACACCCAACTGGTACAAAGGCCTTCAAAGGAGGTTCCGCGGAGGTTTCCTCAACGCGAACGGGCTCAGCCTCTTCAGCGGGCTGAGAAGGTGAAGATTGTTGCTTCTGAGGAACAGATTTAGAAGTTTTGGCCATGGTGATTGAAGCAATAGAAACGAAAAGCGAAGAAGTGTTAGATGCAAGAGGGATTTTGTGATGCAAAGATGCAGAAAACCAGAAGTAGCAGGTTATTGAGCAGCGTAAAGGTTTGGAACTCAAAGAGTGGGGGAAGTATTTATACTTTCCCAAAAGCGGCGGTTCAAAGCACGAGGTAAGGGAGCATTAAATGGTACCTGCAGCAGTTGCGGGGTTTATAGTCAGATAAGACAAGCAATGATTTCCTTTGGCAACTGTCACGTGCGTCACGGCACTGCCGTCACACACCAGTAAAAAGTTTTCTAAGGTTGAGTGATTTGATGCTTCGAACTTCGTGTCATGCTTAACGAGTATGCTATTGTTTAACCTAATTTCGAAGTACGACGATTCATATCGTTTTTTGTCATTACTCTCCAATAAACGAGGGGACTGTCTGTATTGGGTCGGATACAACCGAGCAGGCAAGGAAGGTCGGGATCAGGTGTAGTTCAAGACCGGATTAGTTTAAATCGGGATCAGCATTTCGGGAAGGAAAGCTTGAGGTCGGGCGTCATTGGATTCGGAACCGGTGCGATCGAAGTAAGGAAATCGACACCTATCGAGGAAGATGCATTTTATGGTAAAAGGATCAATTTCATATAACGGGAAGGCCGGAAATCTCGCGAAATACTGATATCTCGGCGGGAATCACGGTCTCAACCATCAGAGACGTTAGACCCAGTGTTTCTAGGGATATTCCATCCTATAATTAAGTTGATTTATCTTGTAATTAAGTCTTTTACCATATGTAAAACTCTCTTCTTATTTATAAAAGGGGGTTGCAACTTCATTGTATAGACACGAAATACACACCAGAAGATTGATTATCATTTTCTATCTATTTCTTACACAAGTTGTCTATTTTTTATTGCATCTTGCTCCATTACGGAAAATTCATCACACCTCAACGGTTTGATCGTTCCTTTATTACTTAAGTCAGCTATTTTACTGTTATATTTTTTTGTTGTATCAAGTTATTTCATGTATCCTTAGCACCACGAATAAATTCAATTGTTGCTCGAATTTTAAGGTAAACAGTTGAGAACCAGATTTATAAGATATTAATTAGTCGAGACTCAATTATATTTCCGACTTGAGTGTTGTTCCAACTTGAGTGTTCTTCTTCTCTTTTTTCTTTTTCTTTTCCTAATCGGTGAAATAAGGAGAGAACAGCTTGATAAAAGTTGAACCTCTTTTTTCTCCGTATTCTTCTTCTTTTTTTTCGGACATTAGAGAAGTTCGTGGTAGCTGAAATAATGAGAAAAGAATAACTTGATAAAGAGGCTATTCTCTTCCCATTTCAGTTACCATGATCTTGTTGGTGATAAAATGGTGGTCGACTTCTCGAAGGATCTGACGATGGTACAAAAAAAGTTAAAGGCGGAGACGTTAGGTATATAATGTTTGTGTCTGAAGGCAAAACACGTGGTCTGAAGGTTTAAGAGGCTTATTTTAGTGGGTTCGGGTCTTTTCATTTGTTATCGAGCCTACTTGATATGGACTCTACTTGGACTGTTGTGTTTCTCGGACATTTTCTTTTAGGTTGTTTTAGAAGGTCCGAAATTTCCCTTCCCGCATAAATATTTGATTCCACGTAAATATCTATTACTTAGTTAGAGTAACTATTATAGGTTGATAAATCAAAAAGAGCCACTTTTGGCATATTTTTTTGTAGGATAGATTTCATTAATTTTGTAAAAATGCACAATTCTTGTACTCAGTGAATTGACTCGAATACACAAAAAAGGAAATTTTCATAAAATTCTTCTTCCATTTACTTCATGGTATCAGAGCAGGTCTAACCTGCTTCACTACATTATATTTCTCTTTCTGCTCCATTTTTTTTCTAGCTATTGGAATTACTAGTCAGCCTATTGACTCTCCCATTTCATCTACTTCCGACATCAACCTGCTATCTCTGCAGATTCAACCACAAATGGAGGGTTGATTCAGCTCATCCTTACTATCTTCATCCCTCAGATTATCCATGTTTGAAACTTGTATCTTCAGTCTTTGATGGAAGAAGTTATGGAGGCTGGGAAAGAGCTGTGTTCATTTCCTTATCTGCAGCGAACAAATCAACGTTCAATGATGGAACCTTAGTTATTCCTCAAGCTGATTAAGAACTTCAAAAAGTCTGAACTCGCTGTAATGATATGATGCTTTCTTAGCTCCTCAATTCTATGTCAAAAGAAATAGCAGAAAGTGTGTTTTATTCTCAAAGTGTTATAGACTGACCTAGAGGACATATTTGGACGAGCAAATAGAGCAAAACTGTTTTAGCTACAGAAGGATCTTAGTGCTATGGTGCAAGGTAACTCTAGTTTGTCAGCCTATTTTACTAAGATGAAATATTTATGGGATGAACTTGATGCATTAAACATCTTTTCTGCTTGTGTTTGTAAGTGTGACTGTGGTGCTAAAGCTAAAAATATAAAGGCATATCAGGATGGGAGGTTGATGCAGTTCCTAATGGGTCTAAATGATACATTTATAGGAGATAGAAATAATATTTTATTGTCTTCAGCCTTATCTTCCATTGGACAAGCTTACTCACTTATTATTCAAGATGAAAAATAGAGAGAAATCTATGCAAGTCCAGTCTATCCAGGAGATTTTGCTTCCTTTATTCTTGCAAATTAACTAGTAAACATTAGGAAATTTACTGACTGACGAGTGCAAAACACAACACGAAAATTAATGCTCGCTAGCCAAAGATAGTATATTAAAATTATCATCTCCACAAAGATTGGAATAAACAATGCTCTAGTAATTTCTGGCTTATATTTTATTTAGGATGATCAACAATTTTATTTGGAATGATTATGAACTACAAGTAACAACTAAAAGGAAAGAATATTATAATTGATCGCGAAGAACAAAAGATTAGCAGAGTTGGTTTGTAATCAATGTGAGAAATAAGGGTCATGATATGATAGGTGCAAGATTATTATTCTGGAATTGACAGTATTAAATTTCACTGTTAATGTTCTATTGATTCTCTCGAATTTAACAGGTTATTATCCTAATATTCTAATTCAGGTTCCTCTCTCAATTAAACCTAAATCGTTCAAATAAGCTAATATGAAGTGCGGTGAAACTTGCAAGAATCTATTGGTTGGAATGATCTAAGAGAAACTTCTCGCAAATATTTATCAATATTAATTCAAACGTTAGATCACAATGCTCTTTCGATTACTTTAAATAAGTACTAAAATAAATTAAGGCATGCGTTACAACAATATTCAATATTATGCTCCTTTTTCAATTAAACACTATAATGAATAAAATCACAACTAGAGTTAAAGTTCATCAAACAAATTCAAGCAATCAAACAATAATTAAATCTATAGATAACAATCAAGTCACCAAATCATGTCAAACCCTAAATTAAACTACTCCATGATCAGGGAAGAACTCATCACAAATAGAGTTAAAGAATAAGAAAACATCAATCCAACGTTACAATCCAAACTCACATATTAAATTGGTGGAAAAATGATGAAATCTTGTGTCTTGAAGTCTCCATTGCTCTCCAAAATCTCCCTACGTCAAAAGTCGTCTAAAAATTACGTTTTTGGTATATTTATACCATGTAAGAACGGGTCCAGACCGAAATACCCTTTCCAAGCCGAAGTGAAAAAACTGAACAATGAAAATACACAAGCGCGGCCCCATGCGCCGCACATGTGGGATTTTTTAGAAAGTTAATTTTTTCACTCTGCAAAAAATTTGCGTTAGTGCGGATGGTAGTGTATTTTTTTCAAAGTAGGATTTTTCTACATTTTTAACATCTGGACTTGTTCCTCGAATCCGTCCTGCTTAAGTTTTTGGGCTTCTACTCAGACTTCAGAGCTCCAAATCATTTATTTTAGCTCCAAACTTGCTTCTCAACTCGAAATCACATCATATATAGCATAAGACGCGCAATAATTACAAAGTACTAGTAATTAGGCTCCAACAAGATTAAAGTGCAGCAATTAGAGTGTGAAATATAACAAAAAATATGAGTTTCTAACCTACGATCAACACCCTACACTTAAACAATTGCTCGTCCTCGAGCAATCAAACTACATTTTAATTAGAGACGACCTTTTCAAGAAAAACTCCTAACTCATCATGCCAAGAATATTTAAAGCAGACTAAGCACCTTATCATAACATCCAAACCTCAAGATTTGACTCAAAAGCATCGAATTTTCAAAACTCATTCACTTATTCTAACAAAGAAGCAAAAGACATTACCTTTCCTTCACAAGTCATGGGCTCTCAAGAATAATTCCACCCACAATAAATTTTAAGGACAATTACAAACTTAAAATAGAAAGAATTCGCTCACTCTCAGAAATAAGATTCATGTGCCACAGGAGATGTACCATAGGTTTGCCCGTAGTGTAATACTTTACTAATTCGAGCTCACTCAGTCAATGATCAAGTAGGACTTAATTTGGTTGTAATGTAGGCGCGGGACGAGTAGGATACATCTGGATAATAGTAACTGCACTTCTCTAAGCACTTTAATACATACAATTTTGCAATTTAAACCCCACACTTGTGTTGAACCACACCCTAACCTTTATAAAATAATAGCACCAAGCTCCCAATTCTTTAAGTACAAACATGATGAGAACTACCACTGGAAAGGAATCAATCCTTTTTTCTTTTCTAATACATACACAAAATATTTTTATTCTTCTTTATAAGTTCTGATTGTTCTTCTTCTCCCTTTTTTCTTTCAAGCAAATTCTCTTCTTTTTTTCAATTCCCTACAAGTGGCTCTCACTTTTTTCTTTCAAAATATTTCACATTTCTTATTTTTCTATAGTTCCACTAAAAAACCCAACCATATATCCATTTAGCTTTTAACAAGCTCATAACAATTTCAAGTGCTCAAGAAAGCTCAAAGATTCAAACATATAGTCCATTCAAACAAAGGGTCAGGCTTGTAATGTGATTTCCAAAGAAATAAAATTCCAAGCTCAAAGGAGCTAACTAAGATACATATAATTATATGAGTAAAAGCATATATCTGGCTCAACAAAGAATTCCTCTATCACTTCCTAGACTGAACAAGACTACTATTTCACTTTGCAAACACGGAGGGGGGAGGGGGGAGGGCGCAAGTTCTAGACATCAAATGACATGCACATAATATCAACAAATAATCTCACTCACATATTGGCACATAACTCACTCACTGCTTTCAAGGCACAACAAAGTCAAGAAATTTATCTTCAATTAGTACTACGACATAAGATTCTTTATTCTTATAAAAAAAAATTAACCACACTCGATTCAAGAAAAATATTTGAAAAAGAACCGCGGCACAAAGAAAAATCAAGGGGGAAGTGTTACACTACCTAAGAAAATAAAATAAAAACAACAGACATATTTTTGAATTTTCAACTTTTTTTTTTGAATTTTTTTGACATTAACCCCCTCAAGAATACAGTCCAAGAGATCCATCCTCGGGAAAAGTCTAAAAAAATAATTTCTCCGTGAGAAAAACAAAATGCCAAAAAATACACGAAGTAAAAGAATATACACATATGTACATCCTCCAACCTACACTTTAAATTGTGGCATGTGTCCATGACACACAAGCAAAAAGCAAGAGGTAAAGGAAACTCCCCTAAACTTTTTTTCTTTTTCTAGAACTTATGAACTCCACCCTTAATTTTGAATTCATTTCTTGTTTTTGCTCCTAGGGATAATTAATCTGAGGATATCTATAAGACCCACTCTTTTCTTTCTTTCTTGGCCTCATTTTGAGTGGTGAATTGTTCGTTTATGATGATCCTCAACTTGTTCCTGCATTCTTTTATAGGATCAAAACAAGCATCTTTTTATAAATCCCCAAAAATAAATTTCACATGATCAAGGTTAGAATAAGAAAACAAAGAAGAAAGGTTATGCGAATATTCGTCTGGTATGTCCAAGACCATTCGTTTTTCATTCTCTTCTACTAAATGCTGTAAATTTGGAAAGGTGGATGGCGGTTTGAACTCTTCTTTTATTGCTTCACAATCAACCAAAGCCTTATCTTCAATCATCTCAATCAAATCATAGTTCTCTTGCAGAATGAAAAGTTCTCTCTATGGATGCTCATCCTCCTAGGTAGGCTTATTCTCACAGGGTATCTCCTCCATATATTCATCCTCACAATGCAACGAGCTTTCTGAAAGTATACTTACTATTTGACTCACTTGCGTTGTTAGGTTCTTAATAGCTTCATCATTTTGTATAACTCTCTCTTTAACACTATTTATGAACTTATACATAAGCTCTTCTAAACTGACATTCTCATGTTGAGGTGGTTGTCTCACGTTGCTTTTATTCCAGTCATAATAAGGATATTTGAACCATCCGAAGTTAAGATTGTGCCTATATGAAATATCATACCTGTACGGATTAGAAACAGAGTGAGACTTTTCAAAAGATGAACCATAGGTAGAATACTTACTTGCTTGACAGTCAACCCATAGATGATTTCCACTATATTTTAAACAAACAACAAACTTGTAATAGTGTTCAGATGCTAACTCTATAATTGTTTTCTTAGGCTGATTATGCTCTATCTTCATAGCATCGAGAGTTTAATATCAAGAATATTTTCTTCAAACCTTCTCCCCAGCATTTGTCAGGCACCACAAAAGAAATCATAAAGATAAGTAACTAATAAAAAAGGAAAAAAAATTATTTCTGAATTAGCACCAAAAACTATTGATTGATAATTCCTGGCAACGGCACCAAATTTAATGAGTGAAATATATAACATGAAAACTAATGCTCGCTAGCCAAAAACAGTATAGTAAAATAATCGTCTCCACAGAGATTGGATTAAGCAATGCACTAGTAATTTCAGGCTTAAATACTATTAAGAATGATCAACAATTTGATTTGGAATAATTATGAACTACAAGTAACTACTAAAATTAAAGCAAAATAACAATTGATCGGGAAAAACACGAGATTAGCAGAGTTGGTTTATTATTAGTTTAAGAAATAAGGGTGATGACATGATAAGTGCAAGATTATTATCCTGGAATTGACATTGTTAAATTTCACTCTTAATGTTCTATTGATTCTCTTGAATTCAATAGGTTATTATCTTATTATTCTAATTTAGGTTCTTCTCTCGATTAAACCTAAACCGTTCAAATAAGCTAATATGAAGTGCGGTGAAACTTGCAAGAATCTATTGGTAGGAATGATATGAGAGAAACTTCTCGCAAATATTTCTCAATCTTAATTCAAATGTTAGATCACAAAGCTCTTTCGATTATTTTAAAGGAGTACCAAAATATTTTAAGTCATGCGTTACAATAATACTCATTATTATGCTCCTCTTTCGATTAAACACAATAATGAATAAAATCATAACTAGAGTTAAAGCTCCTCTAACAAATTCAAGCAGTCAAACAATAACTAAATCAATAGATAACAATCAGGTCACCAAATCATGTCAAATCCTAACTTAAACTACTCCATAATCATGGAAGAAGTCATTACAAATAGAGTTAAAGAATAAGAAAATATCAATCTTATGTTACAATCCAAACTCCCGTATTGAATTGGTGTAAAGATAATAAAATCTTGTGTCTTGAAGCCTCAAATGTTCTCCAAAAGCTCATTGGGTCAAAAGTCATCTAAAAATCGCGTTTTTGGTGTATTTATGCCGTGTAGAATGGGTCCGGACCGAACTACCCTTCCAAGCTGAAGTTTGAAATTTGACGGTGAAACTACACAAGCGCGGCGCGCCATGCGCCGCCCCATGCACCGCACATGTGGGATTTTTCAAAGAGTTGATATTTTCACTCTTCAAAAAATTTTCACCAACGTGGCGCGCCTCGCAGTGCGGTAATGTATTTTTTTCAGAGTAAGAATTTTCTCAATTTTTAACAATCCGGACTTGTTCTTCGAACCTGAACATGATACCGGCTTAATTCTTGGACTTCTACTCAGACTTCTGTCGCGATCCCAGTTTCCCTCCTTAGGATATCGTGATGGCACCTAGTCTCTAAGACTAGGTAAGCTTAACATTCCTGAATACTTATCGGAATTTAACAACTAAGATAACAGGATAATTCAAGAAACTCATAAAAAAAGCCGAAATAAAACATCTATAATGAAACTCCCAAAATAGGTGGAACTGAATCATAAGCTCTACATGAATATACCGTAAAATACCTAGTATAACACTGTTTGAGTAAAGAGTAAACAGTAGAAAAAGTAGGATAGAAGGTGACTTCGAGGCCTGCGAGTATACCGTGAAGTCTCCGAACTGTATGGTCCACTCACTGATGCCTATCCTGAGTCGAGGTAACTGGGTCTGCGCAAAGAAGTGTAGAAGCGTAGCATGAGTATACCACAACAGTACCTAGTAAGTATCAAGTCTAACCTCGATAGAGTAGTGACGAGGCCAGGTCCAGATACCTATTAGGACAAGATTAACAAAACAATAATATAATAAACAAGCAGTTTAATAACGTAAGCTAATAATGGGATTTTAAGCAAAAAGGCAACAAGAAATAAACATATAATGATAATCGCAAAATAATCAAATACGGACAAAAACTGGTGAGACGAGGAAGAATAAAAGTAACAAGAACTATTCAACCAATAAATCTTTTCAATATGAAGTGTACAACAAGAATCACAACCGAGGTACCGCCTCATTTTCACATTTCACAATTTCAATCACAATATTTCCTTATATCACCGCGGGAGCCTTACATTAAGTTTTGAAAATTATTTTTCCCGAAATAGCTACCTGCTTTTTATCCCACCTTATCACACCACGTGGCTTCAAGTAGTTCCCTTACTAGCAGCATGTGTATCAAGCATGACACCCCATATTCTCGTACGTGTGAGTACGCCATAAGTCAATTTAGGTAAGCTTAGAAATGACATCATCTTTGAAAGTACATAATGTAAGTTAATCATTTTACCTTGGATTTCATTTTATATATACAGGTTTGATGGGTAGGTCGAGGCCCTATCCCGACCATGATACAGTTCAGTTATCTCTAGAGGTTTGTAGACGAGTCATGTATATTTTGTATATCAGTATTGTGGCCTTGACAACCCTGTGTATACGTTCAGTTTGGTATTGCTGGTAGGAGATATTCATGGCGGCCTTGTCGACCTGCACAATTATGTATATGAGCTTTTGGGTATGTTTACCCCTCAAATGAGAGAGACGTTATTTTTAGATGATTTAGAATATGGCCTCTTCGGCCTTGATTGGTATTGTCAACTTTCAAGTAGGCCTCGTCGGCCTAAATTGAGGGTTACCCCTCCAGAGTTTACTGTTACAGAGTGGTACGCTAGGGCCGAGTATGGCACCGGGTGCCGACCACGCTTCCCCAAGTTTGGAGCGTGACAAACTTGGTATCAGAGCAGTTCTATCCTAAGGAGTTTACAAGCCGTGTCTAGTAGAGCCTTGTTTATAGATATGTTGTGCACCACATTATATAAACATGAAGCTACAAGGCATTTAGGACTCTGCTACCCTTCTTTCAAATCCAAATCGTACTATAGAGCTGTGTCATAAGAGTTTGAGTCAGGACTTATGTTCGCTAATGATACAGAGATATTTGCAATTAGAAAGATTACAGCTAGCCAGAGGGTTAATACAGAAACATGTAAAAATAGAGTGAGAGTTCTTGACGACATGGTCGTGTTTGAGGCCCTATCAGATTGTGCATTCCAGATTTGCAAATTTCCAACTTAAGACCCTAAGATGGGAATATCAAACACATTTCGTGAATATGCCATGTGAGTATTGGATGATATAAGTATAAGTTTCAAAAGGTAATATAAGCGAGGTGAAGGAGGGTACGAGGTACCCAGTTAGTTAAGATTGTCAGTATTTAAAATTAAGGCAGAGAAATATAAGCATTAGGAATTACCTTCAATAGTAACAGAGGTATGTACAATTGGGCACACCCATCCCAATTATGCCCTATGGGAGCCAACAGATATAGGTTAAGAGAAGGATGGGATATCAGGATCTAGCTGGGGTTAGAGTAACCCAAAATGGTGGATGGGCTGTTAGCGCTAGCTGACATTTCCAAAAGATATTGCAAACGCGGTAATAGTTCTCCTTGTGAGACACCCACTGATGCACTCTAGAATAGTACAGCTAGATATGAATACTAGAATGTTCAGAAAATTCAGAAGATAGGCACTGGGACCCTAGAAGGGATAAATATTTACCTTAGTATGGCTCCCATCCCTAGTAAAGAGAGAATGTTAGACAACCCGAAGAGCCAGCGGATGAAGCAAAGGTAGCTAAAGGCAAAAGAATGTTTTGTTGAAGTTTCCAGGATAAGATAAAAGACAGAGATATTAGCAGGAGAATAAGAAGAGAGTAAATGGAGTAGTACGAGTAAGATATGATAAAAGAATGATAACGGTAAATCAAAATATGACAGAATGACAAAGTCTATAGTCAAGTGAAGGAAAAGACAAAAGAAGACAAGCCTTCAGACTATAAAAGAGTATAAGCCATAAAGTTATATCCTCACTTCGAGAAATAAGTTGGTGACTTCAATGTGTTTACCAGAAGGCTAAGTTAGACCCCTGAGGGCTAGTGAACAAGATAAACTGAACATGAATTAAGGATTAGTAGATTTGATAATAGTCGACATCAGAAAAATTTTAGAGATCGCATTCCGGCAATAATTGAATGGACAATAGAAGAATAACCTTTAAAGGTCATTCAGGAAGACGCTTCCCAAAAGCAAGCACTGTGAGCAGAGTTAAGCTTAAGGGACTAAGTGTGCCAGTTACACTAGGTGTCACTCTCGTTCGTAAGAAATTTAGTTATCCTTAGTACATAAAGGTTACTGCAAGGCAAGTAAGAGTCCTTGAAGATGTGAAAAGACGCCGAAGATGAAGAGGTAAAACATTTATATGTAAATCTTTATAACATTAAATGTTTGCACTCCCCACAAGGGGGGGGGGG
>MCJB01006792.1:92448-205024 GCA_002018475.1 Nicotiana obtusifolia
CGGGGGGGGGGGGGGATGGTGCGATATGGTATTAAGTTGCAATTAAGTAGTTCAGGTAACTATTGAATGGTGAAGGAAGAATGCAATAAAATTCAGATCCTACAGATACATTGGGACTCCAGAACATTTTGCAAGCATGACGCTGGGGAGAGGCAGTAAGGGTTCCCGTCCAGGAGTTTATTGATCAATAAGTGCGAATGAACACTTGATACATAAGGATCCAGTGCGAGAGGTAAGTTAAGACAAATGAAATAACCCGAGAGAGATTACATGGAATATAGATATGAGAATGGACCAACGAGTAGTTAGTAGTTGATGCAGGAAGAGTCTAGTTATGGCTAGACAAGCGGATACAGATATATCAACATATCATGCAAGATTACGTAGTGAACCCCAACTAGAGAATTTAGTCCCGCAGATATGACATCGTAATCCTTGAAAAATATTCAGTTAGGAGTTGGGGTAGTTAAAGGTACCGTATAAGTGTTATAGGAATAAAAGAGAGTGCCACTGGGGAGACAATCAAAATTTTGGTTCAGAAGCAGCCCTACGAGCACAAGAGCGTAGAGGCAAGTAACTAAGGATAATTATAGGCGAGTAAGAACATCAAAAATTATGTCGAGGAATACGAGGTAATAAGCTCACAGTTTTAAAAGAGTTAGAGGGCCTCCCCTAATTACTACAACGAAAGACTAGCTGAGGAAATAAGGAAGAAGGCTTCAACGTAAGCATAGTGACTTGAAGAAGAAATAATCTTGGAACAACAGTCTCATTACAAAATTTTATGCACTCCATAATAAAGTGACACCTATCGGACCAATGAACGGGGAGTAAAATCAAAAGTAACATTCGAGATCATAGAGTTGCATGAAATTCCAATATGTGTAGGCACTAAGATAAACCAAGTATTCATACAACAAGTGGCAGAACGGCCAGGAAAAGTAATTGCTTACTTTTAAAGAAAGATGAGAAGGCAAGAAAGGAAATTAATCGATCAATGACCCAAAGTTAGTTATGTTATAAATGCACTTAAGATTTCGGAGTGTTATCCATATAGCATATATGTTGACATTCATATAGCTATAGGAGACTCTGGTATAAGTAAAAGAAAGAATTGAGTCCACATGATACACAAATGCTTGAATGTTAAAAGGTTATATCATGGATGTTCCATAGAATCCATGAAAGGCTAAAGTAATAACTAATACCCCAAGCCACAGATCGGAAGATAGCTTACGCCTACTTAAGGTTGAGACAGAAGAGGAAACTAAAGAGTTACATCAGCTAAATGATCAGGAGCCTGATTAGTAGACCCAAATAATTGTAGAAATCACGATTCAGAACATTACAGAATCACTCTTAATATCATATGTACAAGAGATAGTACAATGGTCATATTCTATAACGGCTCTACAATAAAGCAAGTTAGAAGAGTACCAGCCTCATAAGAAGTTAGTATGAAGCTCCCGCCAGATTGTGTATGCATCAGAGGTGCAAGTATTATAGTAAAGCTTTAAGGTGTGGACGTGAATTCCACCTATGTGGAAGGGAGGTTATGAAAGCGACAGAAGATACAATGCAAGATTTAAAGGTAAGAAAGGTAAAAAAGGTACGAGATACTCAAGTGCAGAAGATTGTGAATAGTCCAGACTTCAGATAGAGGGATAGAAGCGGCGTGATTTAGTATCCAGAAATGAGAGTGGTGTCATCAGTGGCATATCTTCCAACCTATGGTTTCCAGGTACTGAGAGTTCTAGTTAAGAGAGTAAAGAAGAGTTAGAGACGACGTGATATCCCGCTTGAGGTTCTAGAATAATATAAGGAAATCTATGGTGCTATCAAGTTAAAGGAAGGTTGCGAGTAGTATAAATAGATATGTGTAGGTCGCAAGCTAAAGTATGGTAGTGCGACAAGGTTTTAGGTAGATAGGAGTAAGGGTAAGAAAAAGTGAGTGAGAAGGTGACGAGAATAGGTAAGGCCTCGGGATTGAGCCCATGAAAACAAGAGAGTTGATGGTTTCGTAAGTTATAGAACGCTCAGCATAGCCTGAATGAAATCAGAGGTGTCTAAGACTAGGAGCATTTAGAAGAGACGGAATGTTGCTCTGGTAGTAGAATGAAAGTGTAATTGTGATAAATGATAAGAGAATGACGTTTAGGCCTTCGGTTGAGTAATGATTCATAGAGAAGGGATTTCATGAATTACACGGGATTAGACTACCCCCATAAGATGAGTCGGGTTGGGATGATATGAAATACGGTTTATTGAAGTATTGTATCGTCCCTAGATGGATCGGGCAAATAACTTCAAATGTCCCCTGATGAGACGTGAGCCCTAATGAAACTATATTATGTAAGAGGTTTCAAGTTATCAGTGGTAGATTATAGATCAACATTAAGGTGAATCAACAATAGATGGATAAAAGTTACAAAGAATGAGATGAGATTAGGCTGTCATTCTTAAGATGAACAGTAATGAGGAAGCATTAAAGGACTTAGATTTATACATATAGGATAAGCAGCAAGAGTGTAACCTAGAGTTGGATAGAAAACCTCTATAATAATAAACCGAAGTAAGTGTTATGGCATAGTATGACCTACCTAGATGCAGTAAAGCCATAAGTATGGATAACCGAGGCTATGAAACAAGATATAGCCTTAGTCATAAGTTCGACAAAGTACCAAGCGAAGAACTTTATTACACCTCTAGATGCCTAGAGGGACAACTTGTCATAGTTCTGTATATGTTCACAAAGTGAGGCCTAGAGATTCGATAAAAGCAGTAGGAAAAAGGAGAGAAGAGTCGGCGCACATACAAAGACAGATTCGTACAGGCTGCATGATAGAAAGTGGCAAGTTACGAGATTGAATCAATTCCGACCACAGGTCGTTGTGTGAGACAGAGGCCTAAAAAGGGGGAAAGCCCTGGCCTTTGATTTTATTCACAGAATAATTGTCTAGATGGTAAGGACAATATTAATGTATTCATTAGAGCTATAAGTTATGAGACTGATAAGCGCATCTGTCAACATTCGAGCACGTATGTCCCAAAGGGGGGAATGATGTTACACCTCATATTTTCATACGTGAGAGTACGCCGTAAGTCAATTGAGGTAAGCTTAGAAATGAGATTATCTTTGAAAGTACATAATGTAAGTTAATCATGTTACCTTAGAGTCCATTTTATATATATAGGTTTGATGTGTAGGTCGAGGCCCTGTCCCGTCCATGATATAGTTCAGTTATCTCTAGAGGCTTATAGACGAGTTCTATGTATTTTGTATATCAGTATTGTGGCCTTGACAACCATGTGTATATGTTCAGTTTCGTATTGCTGGTTGGAGACATTCATGGCGGTCTTGTCGGCCTGCACAATTGTGTATATGAGTTTTTGGGTATGTTTACCCCTCAAATGAGAGAGACATTATTTTTAGATAATTCAGAATATGGCTTCATCGACCTTGATTGGTATTGTTAGTTTTCAGGTAGGCCTCGCCGACCTAAGTTGAGGGTTACCCCTCCAGAGTTCACCGTTATAGAGTGGTATGCTAGGGCCGAGTATGGCATCGAGTGCCGGCCACGCCTCCTTAGGTTTGAGGCATGACAAAGCCCACCTTATATCATCGCATGTGTTTCAACCCCTAGCCTTACACCACTACATGCATATCAATATCATAACACAATCACAACTCGCACCACAAGTGTCCATATGCCATAACTTGCCACAAATTCAACAATATCAATGTTTTCACAACATATAACCTATGGCTCAACCACAATGTGCACAAGAATCTCAACAGTAACAAAATAAAAGTGAATAGCTCAACATAAAAGATATCTCAACAATTAACAACTTCGCCTCAATGTGATAACGACTTTTACAACTTCAAAACCAATAACTCAACAAGAATATATTCCATGAAATAACAACTTCAAGTAAGGTAGTTCAACAATTAAAGTAGTAATAAGACAATATGGGAAGCAATAACTTCAACTAAAGCATATAAGAGAAAAATAACAAGTAAGAGATAAAACAAGTGCAACAACATCAAATAAGCATATAAGAGAAGATTAATAAATGTAAGAGTAGATTAACAATGAAAGATGTGGCATGTTATGAAAATTCAATTAAAGGCATGAAAATAGTCTAAAAATCCTAAACCGGAAATACCACATATAGCCCGTGTACCCATCCATCACCTTACGTACACTGTTTTCATATAACATAAATAGCACAATCAATCCAAATCCTAAGGGGTAGTTCCCCATACAAAGTTAGGCAAGATACTTATCTCAAACAAGCTAAATCAACCCACTAGTAAGCCTCTTCCGCAAAACTCCAACTCCGGACGGCTCGAATCTAGCCAAAATAACTTAATACGACATGTACAAACCATAGGAAACCATTCCTGATAATAAAGTTGCAATCTTTAAAGAAAATCAAAACTCGGGCCGCACCTCGGAACCCGACCAAACTTACAAAGTCCGAAAACCCATTCAATAACGAGTCCAACCATACCAAAATTATTCAATTCTGACCTCAAATCGACCTTCAAATTCCCAATTTTCACTTTAGGAAGTTTTACAAAAGTCCCCCATTTTTCTCACTTTAATTCACTAAATATATGATAAAAATAAGATGGAATCATGATAATTAACAAATCCGAGTCAAAAACACTTACACCGATCCAAGACATGAAAATTCACTACAAAATCACCCAAAACCGAGATCTGCAACTCAAAATATGTTAAAATGAACCAAACCCTTGAAATAGAGTACTATATAGTTTGCCCAACTATTACTCTATGTGATCGCGGAAAAGCACTCGCGATCGCAGAGAACAAATTCCACCAGCTCACAAAAGCCACTTACGCGACCGCAAGATTACAATCAGAAACGCGATGACTAGTCACCTCAGGCTACGTGATCACAGACGAGTCCACATGAATGCGATGAAAAACGCGTGCCACAACACAGCCTCAGCTTCCTTCTACGCGGTCACGATCCCTCACTCACGTTCACAATGCACAAACATCCCAACCTTCTGCGAACGCGTCCTCATCTCTGCGAATGCGAAGAGCAATTATCCATCTACCAACAAAGACTCTACGCGATTGCGACTAAACCTTCGCGAATGCAATGAAGAAAACCAACAGTCTCAACATAACCACAAATGAACATAGAGGAGGTAAAAGAAGGGGAATGAGGCTACAATACACAAAACAACCAATAGGGTCGTCACATCCTCCCCCTCTTAAAATAAATGTTTTTCCTCGAACAAGTATAGAGACATACCTGAAGTGATGAAAAGGTGAGGACAACGGATACGCATATCATGCTCGGTCTCCCAAGTCGCCTCCTCGACTGGTTGACCCCTTCATTGAACCTAAACTGAGGCAATGTTCTTTGACTTCAACTTTCGGAACTGCCTGTCCAAGATAGCTACCAGCTCCTCAACATAAGTCAAATCCTTGTCCAATTGGACTGAGCTGAAATCTAATACAGGAGACGGATTACCATAATACTTCCATAGCATGGAAACATGGAACACCTGATAGAATGCAGATAGGCTGGGTGGCAATGCAAGCTTGTAGGCCACCTCCCCCACTCTCTCAAGGATCTTAAAGGACCAATATAACTAGGGATCAATTTGGCCTTCTTCCTGAACCTCATCACACCTTTTATGGGTGAAACCCGGAGCAAACCCTCTCTCTAACCATAAATGCTTCATCACGAGCTCTCCGATCAGCATACTCTTTCCTAAACTGTGTTGTACAAAGCCGATCCTGGATCAACTTGAATTTCTCCAAGGCATCTCGAACCAAATCTTTGCCCAACAACCTAGCCTCACCCGCTCAAACCAACCAACGGAAGAGCGACACCATCTCCCATACAGGGCCTCATAAGGAGCCATCTGATACTCGATTAGTAGTTGTTGTTGTTGTAGGTGAACTCTGCTAGCAGCAAGAACTGATCCCAAGAACCCTTGAAATCCATGACACAGGCACGAAGCATATCCTTTAATATGTGAATGGTGCACTCGGTTAGCCGCTTTGAAGAATAGGTAGTTGCAACCGGAATGAAATGTGCGGACTTGGTCAACCGGTCCATAATCACCCAAACTGCATCAAATTCTTCGAAGTCCGTGGGAGCCCAACAACGAAGTCTATGGTAACACGCTCCCATTTTCACTCGGGAATCTCAAGTCTCTGAAGAAAACCGCTCGGTGTCTGATGCTCATACTTCACTTGCTAACACTTCAGGCACCGAGCCACATACTCCACTATATCTTTCTTCATTATCCTCTACCAATAGTATTGCCTCAAATCCTGATACATCTTAGCGGCAACCAGATGAATGGAGTACCGTGAACTGTGTGCCTCCTCAAGGATCAACTCACGTAACTCATCTAAATTGGGCACACATAACCGGCCCTGCATCCGCAACACCCCGTCATCTCCTATGGAAACCTCCTTGTTATTGCTGTGATATACCGTGCCCTTAAGGACAAGCAAATGGGGGTCGTCATACGGATGCTCTCTGAGGTGCTCATATAAGGAAGATCGAGAAATCACACAAGCAAGAACCTGACAGGGATCAGAAACATCCAATATCACAAACTGGTTGGCCAAGGCCCGAACGTCCACGGCTAGAGACCTCTCCGCTACCGGTAGATATGCCACACTACCCCAACTCTCTGCCTTTCTACTCAAGTCATCGGCCACTACGTTGGCCTTCCCATGATGATATAGAATAGTGATTACAATACACAGTGTAAGACCCCGAACCAATAGGCAACACCAATACTGGGCTTGTAGTCAAAGCAATCTTGAGCTTTTGAAAGCTCGTCTCACACTCCTCGGACCATCTGAAAGGACAACCCTTCTGGGTCAATCTGGTCATAGGTACAACAATGGATTAGAAACCCTCTACGAAACGGAGATAATATCCAGCCAAACCAAGAAAACTCCGAATCTCAGTAGCTGAAGACGTTATTGGCCAACTCTAAACTACCTCAATCTTCTTTCGCTCTACCTTGATCCCCTCACTCGAGACTACATGACCCACCCAAAAAATACCATCGAATCGAGCCAAAACTCACACTTTGAGAATTTTGCATATAACTTCTTCTCTCTCAAGGTCTGGAGCACAATCCTCAAATGTTGCTCATGATCCTCCCGGCTGTGGGAGTGCACCAAGATATTGTCAATAAACACAATGAGGAATGAATCAAGATATGGCTGGAATACACTGTTCATCTGTGCATAAATGTTGCTGGGGCGTTAGTTAGCCAAATGACATCACAAGGAACTCGTAGTGACCATACCGAGTCCTGAAGGCAGTCTTTGGATAATCCGGATCCCGGATCTTTAGCTGATGATACCTTGACCTCAAATCAATCTTTGAGAACACTCTAGCACCTTGTAGCTGGTCAAATAAATTATTAATATGTGGCAATGGGTTCATGTTCTTGACTGTAACCTTGTTGAACTGCCAATAATCAATGCACATGCGCATAGAACCATCCTTCTTCTTCACAAAGAAAACCGGGCACCCCAATGAGAAACACTAGGCCGAATGAAACCCTTATTAAGCAACTCTTGCAACTAATCCTTCAACTCAGCTGGTGCCATACGAATGGGTTGAGTGGCCGACAACAAATCAATACCAAAATCGATATCTCTATTGAGCGGCATGCTTGGAAGATCTGCCAGAAATACATCTTGGAAGTCTCTCACTACTGGAACTAACTCAATAGTAGGAGTATCAGCACTAACATCCCTCACAAAGGAAAGATATGCATCACACCCTTTCTCAATCATCCGCTGAGCCTTTAGAAAGGACACAACCCTGCTAGGAATATAATCTAATGTACCCCTCTACTCTAATTGCGGCAAACCTAGCATAGCCAGTGTCACAGTCTTGGCGTGATAATATAGAATAGCGTGATAGGGCGAGAAGCTGTCCATGCCCAAGATCACATCAAAGTCTACCATATTGAGCAGCAATAGATGAACTCTAATCTAAAAACACCAATAACAACTAAACACGACCGATACACACGGTTCACAATAATAGAATCTCCCTTGGGCATGGACACATACACAGGAGAACTCAAAGAATCACGAGATATATCCAAATACGGAGCAAAGTAAGATGACATATATGAATAAGTGGATCCCGTATCAAATAAGACCGATACATCCCCATGAAAAATCGGGACCGTACCTGTGATGACAGCATCCGATGCAACCTCCTCTGTCCTACCTGAAAAAGCATCGAATCCAGTATGGCTTCCCCCTCTAGGGCGATCTCTACCCGTCTGACCCCCACCCCTAGTTGGTTGTGCAGGTAGAGCGGCAATTGGAGCAGTAACCATGACCTGTGAAGTCCGTGGACCAAGTGGAATCCTAGGAGCCTGAGTAGTCTGTGGAGGCGCACCCCACTGAGTCTGGGGAAGTCCCTCACCATATGTCAGGTATCACCACACTCCAAGCAAGCTCTCGGTGGGTGTGGCTGCTGAAACTGACTCTAGCTCGATCGGCTAGACTGACCGCTGAAGGCACCCCATGCAAGAGGTGCACTAGATAGTGGCTGGGAAAAATGGGAAACCTCAGACCTCAGAGTAGCCAGAGCACCACTAGAAGCTGGAAGCACTGAATGAACTGGATGACTCACATAGCCCATGCCATGACGGGCTGCATCTAGGCACGGGCACCACTATATCCTCCAGAATCTTGAGGCCTTTTGGCCTCCCTTTCCTCTCTCTCACAGCCCCGCATACTCTCCAACCTATGCGCAATCTCTACCACATGCTGGTCCGGAGTATCTGTCTCCAACATTCGAGCCATGCTGAATCTAATATCATCGTTGTGCCCCTCGATGAATCGGCGGACTAGCTCTCTGACTATAGAAACCAAGGCAGGTGTATATCTAGACAACTCACTGAATCTGATGGAATACTCTGACATTATCATTGTACCCCGCGCAGCTGCTCAAACTCCGTGCACCATGCATACCAAAGGGTCTGGGGAACAAACTCTCTCAAGAACATCTCTGAAAACCGAGTCTATGTAAGTGAAGCTACATCGGCTAGGCTACCCTCCTCGTAAGCCTGTCATCACTGATGTGCTACCCCAGACAATTGGAAAATAGTAAAATCAACTCTGCTCGTCTCCACAATACCCATGGTGCAGAGAATATGGTGGCACTTCTCTAAAAAACCCTGCGCATCCTCTGTAGCTAGGACACTGTAAGTAGATGGATGATACTTCTTGAACCTCTCAATTCTCAGCTGCTCCTCCTCAGATGCCACTGTCGTAACCTCGGGTTGAAAGAAACAACAGGCTGCACTGGCATAACTCCTGGGACCTAATTAACCTGACCCGCTGCTCTAGAGTACGGGCTACGGGATTCTGGGCTCCTTCCCCGGCCTGAGATGTAGCTGGTGCAAGAGATATCAATGTTGCCTGATCTAGAGCATCGAACATGCTCATAAACTATGATAGGGTCTCCTGAAGTGCTGGGGTGACAACAGGCCCCTCAGATGCTCTAGCTGCACTACGTGCCTCTCCTCGGCCTCTACCCCGACCTATCACGGCTCTAGCAGGAGGCGCGGGTGTCTAATCGTCGGATCCAGCAGTGTGTGTCCGTATTATCTATGAGAGAATACAAAGGCAAAGATTGAGATTTCGAACTCAACAAGTTCGCACGATAAGGAATCAAAGAAGTGGAATTTCCTAACGGTTCCGTAGCCTCTCGAAGATAAGTACAAATGTCTCTGTATCGATTCGCAAGACTCTACTAAACCTGTTTATGACTCGTAACACCTATGAACCTAGAGCTCTGATACCAACTTAACACGACCTCAGTTTCCCTCCTTAGGATGTCGTGATGGTGCCTAGTCTCTAAGACTAGGTAAGCCCGACATTCATGAATACTTATCGGAATATAAAAACTAAGATAACAGCATAATTCGAAAAACTCATAAAAAATCCAAAACAGAACATCTATAACAAAACTCCCAAAACCGGTGGAATTGAGTCATAAGCTCTACATGAATATACAGTAAATTCCCTAGTACAACATTGTCTAAATAAAGAGTAAACAATAGCAAAAGTAGGATAGAAGGTGACTCCGAGGCCTACGAGCACTGGGCAGGAATACCTTGAAGTCTCCGAACTATATAGTCCATTCACTGATGCCTAGCCTGAGTCGAGGTACCTAGGTCTGCACAAAGATATGCAAGTGTAGCATGAGTACACCACAATGGTACCTAGTAAGTATCAAGTCTAACCTCGGTATAGTAGTGATGAGGCCAGGTCAAGACACCTACTAGGACAAAATAACAAAACAATAATATAATAATGGGAAGTAATGGAAAGCTGATAAATAAGTGATAACAAGTAGTTTAATAACGTAAGCTAATAACAGGATTTTAAGCAAAAGGGCAACAAGAAAGAAACACATAATGATAACCTCAAATAATCAAAAACAAACAAAAACTGGTAAGATGAGGAAGAATAAAAGCAACAAGAATTGTTCAACCAATAAATCTTTTCAATATGAAATGTACAACAAGAATCACAACCGAGGTACCGCCTCGTATTCACATTTTATAATTTCATTCACAATCTTTCCTTATATCACTGCAGGAGCCTTACATTTAGTTTTGAAAATCACTCTCAAAATAGCTACCCGCATTTTAGCCTACCTTATCGCACCGCATGGCTTCAAGTAGTTCCCCTACTAGCAACACGCGTATCAAACCCACCTTATCTCACTGCATGCGTTTCAACCCCTAGTCTTACACCACTGCATGCGTATCAATATCATAACACAATCACAACTCGCACCATAAGTGCCCATATGCCACAACTTGCCACAAAGTCAACATTACCAATGCTTCCACAATATATAGCCTATGGCTCAACCACAATGTGCACAAGAATCTCAACAGTAACAAAATAAAAGTGAATAGCTCAACAAGAAAGAAATCTCAACAACTAACAATTTCGCCTCAATGTGATAACGACTTTTACAATTTTAACACTAATAACTCAACAAGAATATATTCCATGGAATAACAACTTCAAGTAAGGTAGTTCAACAATTAAAGAGTAACAAGATAATAAGGGAAGCAATAACTTCAACTAAAGCATATAAGAGCAATAACAAGTTAGAGGTAGAACAAGTACTACAACATCAAATAGGCATGTAAGAGTAAACTAACAAATGTAAGAGTAGATTAACTATGAAAGATATGTCATGTTACGACAATTCAATTAAAGGCATGAAAATAGTCTAAATATCCTAAACCATTCAAATATCACATATAACCCGTGTACCCACTCGTCACCTTGCGTACACGGCTTTCACGTAACACAAATAGTACAATCAACCAAAATCCTAAGGGGTAGTTCCACCACATAAAGCTAGACAAGATACTTGCCTCAAACAAGTTAAATCAACCCACTAGTAAGCTTTTTTCGCAAAACTTCAACTCTGGACGGCTCGAGTCTAGCCAAAATAACTTAATAGCATAAATACAAACCATAGGAAACCATTCCAGATAATAAAGTTGCAATCTTTAAAGTCAACTCAAAAAGTCAACCCCGGGCCCGCATCTTAGAACCCGACCAAACTTACAAAATCCGAATAACCATTCAATAATAAGTCCAACCATACCAAAATTATTCAATTCCGACCTCAAATCGACCTTCAAATTCTCAATCTTCACTTTAGGAAGTTTTAAAAAAATCTCCCATTTTTCTCACTTTAATTCACTTAATAAATGATAAAACTAAGTTCGAATCATGACTTCAAAAACACTTACCCTGATCCAAGTTGTGAAAATTCCCTCCAAAATTGGCAAAAACCGAGCTCTACAACTCAAAATATGTTGAAATGAACCAAACCCTCAAATTAGAGTACTATATATCTGCCTAGTTATTACTCTACACGATCTTGGAAAAGCACTCGTTATCACGGAGAACAAATTCCACCAGCTCACAAAAGCCTCTTACACGATCGCGAGGCTACAGTTGCGAATGCGATGACCAATCACTTCAGGCTACGCGATCGCAGACGAGTCTATGCAAACATGATGAACAACGCGTGGCACAACACAGCCTCACCTTCCTTCAACGCCGTCGCGATCCCTCACCCGCGTTCGCGATGCACAAATATCCCAACCTTCCACGAACGTGTCCTCATCTCTGCGAACATGAAGAAAAATTATCCATCTACCAACAAAGACTCTACGCGATTGCGACAAACCTTCGTGAACGCAATGAAGGAAACTAGAAGCACAGAAAACCAACAGTCTCAACACATGAACGGATGGTCCGAACTCAATCTGAAACACACTGGGGCCCCCGGCACCCTGTTCGAACATACCAACAAGTCCTATAAAATAATATGAACTCGCTCGAAGCCTCAAATCACATCGATTCAATCTTAATGAACTAATGAACTTCTAACTTCTAAAACTAATGCCAAATCATACCAAACTAACTCCGAATGACCTAAAATTTAGCACACAAGTCATATATATCACAACGGACCTATTCCAACTTCCGAAACCGAATTCCGACTCCGATATCAATAAAGTCAACTCTCGGTCAAACTTCTCAACCTTCCAAACCTTCAACTTTTCAACTTTCGCCAATTCAAGCCAAAACGATCTATGGACCTTCAAATCAATATCCGGACGTACGCCTAAGTCCAAAATCATCATATGAATCTATTGGAACCATAAAAACTCTATTCTAGAGTTGTCTATACAAAAGTCAAACTCCGGTCAATTCTTTCAACTTAAGCTTCCAACTTTGGAGCTAAGTGTCCCAATTTACTCCGAAACCCTCCCGAAACCAAACCAACCACCCCCGCATGTCACATAACCATAATGAATATAGAGGAGGTAATAAATAGGGGAACAGGGCTACAGTACATAAAACAACTGGCTGGATCGTTACAACTTCAAAGCTCCAAATCATTTATTTTAGTTCTAAACTTTTCTGAACTAGAAATCACATCCTACACAGCAAATGCGTAATAAATATAAAGTACTAGCAATTAGGCTAGAACAAGATTAAAGTGCAATAATTAGAGTGTGAAATATAATTAAAAATATGAATTCCTAGACTACCATCACTAACAAGAAAGGACTAAAAGGAGTTTATGAAGAAAAGAAAAACACTACTATTTGTGGCTATTTTAAGAAGCCAGGACGTTGCATTGATAAATGTTACATGATTCATGGGTTTTCAGCTAACTTTAAGATCACAAAACAAAAAAAATTTCAGGGAGGAATATAAGCAAATGCAGTTTTTTACTCTAATATAGAAGGAGAACAAGGATTACCAGTACTATCAGGTTTCAGTCACTTATTCAAGAGAATGCGACATAACTCATTCTGCTTCTACAACAAATCAACACGGGACAGCAAAGTGCAGGGAGCCAATTTCTTTAATTCCCTTGCCTGTTTCATTCATATTGATAGTGCCAATAAGAAAGTTGGAAAATATTATTGAAACAAAACATGTTATAACCCATAATAATTTTCGGGCACTATTGACTTTCTGAAAATTGGAGCACTAATTATGTTTTAGTGCCAATAAGAAAGTTGGCAATTTCTCCAAATATACGGGTTAAGTGAAGGAGAATTATTTATCACCGCCTCGTATTAACGCCAAATAAATTTAACTTATTAGTTAAGTGTTTAAATAAATGAGGTGAAAATATATATGTTTAAATGATTAAAGTTTATCTGCTGACAAATGTCACGCATTTATATGATTTGGTACATACAGGGGCGCAGAAAGAGGAAACTAGCCTGTTTGCCTTTGTCGTATTCTGCAAATTTCACTTTAAAAGCCCATTTGGGATTGAATTAGTTCGTTATAACTAACGATATCAAAGAAAACAATTAGTTAAATGCTTGTGTAATTTGAAGAAATTTTTTTGGACGTGGTCGCTGAAAACATTATATATAAGAGAAATACTTTCTGAAAAGTTGGTCTTGATCAAAAACGTATAAGAGAGTTGATTTTTTTAGTAAAAAGTCACTTTCTGGAATTTTTCACTTGATATACCAGGTAAATAGTTACTGATATTTAATATTTATCCCAAACAAATGAAAGTAAAATATGTGTCTTTCATACATATATTTATCTATCATAGTTAATGATATATATTTTAACCTTAATTTTTGACTACTAAAATGTAATTATATTTAATTTGGGTAGATATCAGATGCCACTAAATATTTACCTAGCCACTCCTCCGAAAATAAATTGAGAAGGAAATTAGAGTTAGTGGAAGCCATAATAATGTTTAATGTGACCATAACTAAGTGAAAACCACGGCAAGAACAAGAAACAGCTGTTAGTCCTAACCAACAGCTGCATATCTTTAAGCCATTTGCTATTACCCCAACCCCGCATCTTCCTCTGATCCCGACCCCACGGGCGTAAAAAGTGTAAATCATTAGAATTGTTTTATTTTGTGATGTCACTATTTTTTTAAATCAAAATTAAATTGGGGCGTCGATTTTTTTGGGTCCCACTTATGTATAGTATGGGGCTATGGAGGCATTGAGAGAGTCCGTCACGTTTCTATATAAGGCCACCCCACGCATTCACAAACTTCGTTCCCAAACAGAACAAGAAAATCAAATCTTAGAGAGAGAGAGAAATATTTTGAGAGAGAAATACAGAAAATCTCTCATCCTTCTTTCCTTTTTTTTTTCAATTCTTTTTTAGAATAATCTATGGCGGCATCTGTCGAAAACAGGCAGTTCAGTCACCTAGAAGCCGGTTTATCCCATTCTTTCAAGCCCCGGTCTGATTCCCCGGTTCGTGGCTGCAACTTCCCTCCGCCCAACAGTACTAATTTCCAAAAGAAACCAAATTCCACCATTTACCTTGATTACTCGTCGAGTGAAGACGACGATGACGATGACGAAAAAAATGAGTACCTTCAAATGATCAAAAAAGGGAATTCAGAGTTAGAGCCATCTGTTCATGACACTAGGGACGAAGGTACCGCTGATAATTGGATTGAACGCAACTTTTCCTTGATTCGTCTTACCGGAAAGCATCCATTTAACTCCGAACCACCCCTGAACCGGCTCATGCACCACGGTTTTATCACACCGGTCCCACTTCATTACGTTCGTAACCATGGACCGGTTCCCAAGGGCACGTGGGATGACTGGACCGTGGAAGTCACGGGACTAGTGAAGCGTCCTATGAAATTCACAATGGACCAGTTGGTTAACGAATTCCCTTCCAGAGAATTGCCCGTTACGCTTGTGTGCGCTGGCAATCGAAGGAAAGAACAGAACATGGTTAAACAAACCATTGGTTTCAACTGGGGCGCCGCTGCCGTTTCAACAACTGTATGGGGCGGGGTACCCCTCCGCGCTTTGTTAAAACGGTGCGGTGTTTTTAGCAAGAATAAAGGAGCGCTTAATGTTTGCTTCGAAGGAGCTGATGTCTTACCCGGAGGTGGTGGTTCAAAGTATGGAACCAGCATTAAGAAGGAATTTGCAATGGATCCAGCACGAGATATCATCATAGCTTACATGCAGAACGGAGAAAAATTGACACCGGACCACGGGTTTCCGGTACGAATGATAATTCCAGGATTCATTGGAGGAAGAATGGTGAAATGGATAAAGAGGATTATAGTCACCACCCAAGAATCAGACAGCTATTATCATTTCAAGGACAATAGAGTTCTTCCTCCCCATGTTGATGCTGAACTTGCAAATACTGAAGGTACGTAGAGTATTTATATTTAGTTATAAATATATTTCAATTAGTTGAGTTAAATATTTCTTAGAATTTGAAGAAACTTACAGAATCAACTGAAAGCGTACTTGTATATATATATATGGTTTTGAATTTTCTTCTCAATGAAGTAAGTGAAAAAGAAACAATGATATTCAACGCATCTCGGTATATGGTCCTGTCATTAATCTCATCTCAAATCAAATGGTTTAAAGACAAAGGACTTTGGAAACATAGAATTGTCAGCTTTATAGTTATTAATTACTACTAGTACTAGTATAAGTTAGCTGTTTGCATCTATTTATTATTGGTTAATCTGTGTGCAGCATGGTGGTACAAGCCAGAGTACATCATCAATGAGCTCAATATTAACTCTGTCATTACTACGCCGTGTCATGAAGAAATTTTGCCTATTAACGCCTGGACGACTCAGCGACCTTACACGTTGAGGGGCTATTCTTATTCTGGTTAGTATTATTTTTTCTTCTCTTTTTCCGATTTTGGTGAAAATTTCATATTTCTTAGTATTGTCGAAATACATCGTATCCTCTAACTCTGACGTTTTACTTCGTCCTTATGCACCCACTTGCTGAAAACTAACTACTTACTATTTTCGACCCGATAACCTCAGCGTCCCTAATTAAATGTAAAATATAATTATAGTAGTAATTAAATTTATTAGATGTCTTCTTTAAAAGCGTGTAAAAACTTTAAAGACAGTGTCAATAATTGGTAGACAATTTAAACTCTATAGTTTAAAAGTCTGTGAATACAACTATTGGTATTGGGATTACGGAGAATAGTAGTAAAATGGAGTAATTGGACGCATGAGCTTGGGATGCTGTCAGCTTGTTTGCTAATCTGAAACAGAATAGTAAGAAAAGGCCAACATGGTTTTGTTTGTTTTATTTTATTTTATGCCAGTACACAAAAACCTGGGGAGCTTTCCTAGTTCTGAAGAGTCGGTCTTTGGTAGTACAAAATTAATATAGTATACCAAGTGAATATTAAATTCAATTGTCTAAAGCACGGAATCTTTTTGACTACTTTAGTTCCTGCATCTTGGGTTGCCTCAACAACAACCTTTGCTGAATTATTATATTAATGTTCAATTATAATATGCAATTAGAAAACTTTTAAGTGGTCACTTTATATGGATCTAGTCAATACTATTTCTTCTGAACTACGTGCCTAATTACTTCCCACTTTCCAGTACTGGACCACCATTAAGTTTGTCAATTCCTTGTGCAAATTGACCTTTCAAATGAGTAGAAGTGTTACATATATAGGAAAACTAACTTCAGCGACTATTACAGGAGTAATCATGTTAGGAAATTCAAGAATTGATGAAAAGATTAGAATAATTAGCCATTGTATTGATTGAAATACTGATTGTGAACGTGTAACAGGCGGAGGGAAAAAAGTAACGCGAGTAGAAGTGACCTTGGATGGAGGAGAAACATGGCAAGTTTGCGCACTAGATCACCCAGAGAAGCCCACCAAATATGGCAAGTACTGGTGTTGGTGCTTTTGGTCACTCGAGGTTGAGGTGTTAGACTTGCTCAGTGCCAAAGAAATTGCTGTTCGAGCTTGGGATGAGACCCTCAATACTCAACCTGAGAAGCTTATTTGGAATGTCATGGTAAGTTCACATCTCCTTTACCTTTCTTTTAAGTTCTATAGACTAATGTTTAAAGTTGTTTTGCACCATAAGTAACTTACAACAACATGTAACTAATTTTTGATCCTTTCAACTTTTTTGTGATTGCTTCATTATCTAGATTCACAGAGCACATGTTTTCACATGCCAAAACAAAAAACTACAAACAAAAAAACTTTTCACCGGTTTTAGTCTAAGATTCCTTTTTTTTTTTTTTGAGGTTTGTGGTCCATACTCCATAGTTCAATTTCAGCCACTGACGTACCAGCCCTGAAAATTCCTGGTACTTATTGCAACGTACAATCATTTCATATTATGTAAGCAGAGACGTGATCACATGAACTACATGTGAATACCACTTGCCCAGTCCACCAGGTCAATTCATCTAGATATGTAATTCTCGACACCAACACTGGCTCACTGTTTATAACACTAGTAGCATTTAGCAACAGTTTCATCCTTGAACATTACCTGATCTAATTAAGATTTTTTTATATACTCTAAAAATTGTAATAACATAAACAAATTTAACTTTTATAAGCTGACACCGTTACTAATTCCACTTTTATGGACGGTTATCTACAGAAATCATTTAGGTGAAACAATGCTCTTACACTATGAGTGTATAGAAAAAAGTTAAACTGTTACATAATTAGTACTAATGTTATTACATTTTCTAAATATTTTGCTATGTTGCAATGTTCAGGGAATGATGAACAATTGCTGGTTCCGGGTAAAGATGAATGTGTGCAAGCCTCACAAGGGAGAGATTGGAATAGTGTTTGAGCACCCGACTCAACCCGGAAACCAATCAGGTGGATGGATGGCAAAGGAGAGGCATTTGGAGATATCAGCAGAGGCACCTCCAACACTAAAGAAGAGTATCTCAACTCCATTCATGAACACAGCTTCCAAGATGTACTCCATGTCAGAGGTCAGGAAACACAGCTCTGCTGACTCTGCTTGGATCATAGTCCATGGTCATATCTATGATGCCACGCGTTTCTTGAAAGATCACCCCGGTGGGACTGACAGCATTCTCATCAATGCTGGCACTGATTGCACTGAGGAATTTGATGCAATTCATTCTGATAAGGCTAAGAAGCTATTGGAGGAATTCAGGATTGGTGAACTCATAACTACTGGTTACACCTCTGACTCTCCTGGCAACTCCGTCCATGGATCTTCTTCCTTCAGCAGCTTTCTAGCACCTATTAAGGAACTTGTTCCAGCACAGAGGAGTGTGGCCCTCATTCCAAGAGAGAAAATCCCATGCAAACTCATCGACAAGCAATCCATCTCCCATGATGTTAGGAAATTTCGATTTGCATTGCCCTCTGAGGATCAAGTCTTGGGCTTGCCTGTTGGAAAACACATCTTCCTCTGTGCCGTTATTGACGATAAGCTCTGCATGCGCGCCTACACGCCTACTAGCACGATCGATGAGGTGGGGTACTTCGAGTTGGTTGTCAAGATATACTTCAAAGGAATTCACCCTAAATTCCCTAATGGAGGGCAAATGTCACAGTATCTTGATTCTCTCCCATTAGGGTCATTTCTTGACGTGAAAGGTCCATTAGGTCACATTGAATACCAAGGAAAGGGCAATTTGTTAGTTCATGGCAAACACAAGTTTGCCAAGAAGTTGGCCATGATAGCAGGTGGAACAGGGATAACTCCAGTTTATCAAGTCATGCAGGCAATTCTGAAAGATCCAGAAGATGACACAGAAATGTATGTGGTCTATGCTAACAGAACAGAGGATGATATTTTACTTAAGGAAGAGCTTGATTCGTGGGCTGAGAAAATTCCAGAAAGGGTTAAAGTTTGGTATGTGGTTCAAGATTCTATTAAAGAAGGATGGAAGTACAGCCTTGGTTTTATTACAGAAGCCATTTTGAGAGAACATATCCCTGAGCCATCTCACACAACACTGGCTTTGGCTTGTGGACCACCTCCTATGATTCAATTTGCTGTTAATCCAAACTTGGAGAAGATGGGCTATGACATTAAGGATTCCTTATTGGTGTTCTAATTTTCAAAACAAAACAATATCTGGAGGAAATAAATTTTTTGTTTCCCCTATCAGTTGTACATATTGTATTTGGTTTATCACCCTCACCATGTACTACGCACTATTTGTAGTTCTTAGATCTTCTTCTTTTTTAAAATTTTTTTAAACCTTAGGATATAAAGGTCTTCTCTTCCTACAAATTAGTGAGTCTTTAGGGAAGAAATGTTGTACTGTACTAGTATGTCTAAGTCAAAAGGTTGTAATGTTTACCATGACAAATTGTATTCAATTCCTCGTGGAATAGTAACATTGTGCTCATGTGTCTTCATGTAAGAGATTCTTCAAAATATCAATGTGTGTGTGTGTGTGTGTATATATATATATATATATATATATATATATATATATATATATATATATATATATATATATAGTAATTGCAACGGTTTGTTCCTTTTCCCTATGTAGTTAACTGCTCTTACTTTAGCTTCTAGTCTCTGGTGATTATTTCTTTCTTTTTCTAAAACTCTTTAATACAGCCTTAAATAAGAGAAAAGTTTAAACCACGAATATCATTATGCATAAAATATGGTAATTAGGGTATCTCCAACCCTTGCACCATTTTTTTTACACTAAAATGGTATACATACAAAATGCTGCAAATAACTCCAATCTATTACGCTATTTTTACACCAAAAAAGAATTTTCCTGTTATATTCTTCTCTTTCTTTCATATTATATTATTTTTTTTATTTAAATTTATTTATTTTATTTGATAAAATAAATTCTTTCTTTTTTTTTCTTTTTTACATATTCATCCCATATACTTCATATACCTTTTTTTATATAACCATGTAATAAAAAATTATTTTATACCATAAATTTTTAAATAATATAAAATTGTAAGTAAATAGCATACATTATACATATTAATAAATAATTCAAATAAAAATGAAATCATTGATGAGATCTAATTAAATAAATATTACATTATGGTAAAATTTAGTTAAATTTCTACATAAATATTCAACTTCCAGGATTGATATGTTGCTTCCATAAATGCTCAATTAATGCATTACGAAGTGCAAAATGGGCATCTTTGTCTATAAAAATAATATATACGAAAATTAATTTATAAAAATTATATACCAAAATTAAAATATGAAATTAATATTATTATAATATTACATAAAAAGTATAAGTAATTACAAAATTTATAGTATGTTAAGTTAAAAGTATTATAGAATAAAAGATAATAATAAAATATTGATCAATAGTAATGGTGTTGATGAGTAGTGTTATACCAAATTTGATGTAACACTATTCACAGACCAAAATGGTATAAGAAATAGTGTTGGGTTGGAGCACCAAAACATCAAATCTTACACTAAAATAGCGTTTGGCATAAAAAATAATGTTGGGTTGGAGATGGTCTTAATCTACTTTTTGAAAAAAATCTATTTTCTTTATTTGGTCCTTGAAAATAATATTCTAGAACTTTTATATTTTTTCTTTTTAACTTATATTTAGTTTTGCTTTTATCTTTTTTCCGAACCAATTTTAATTGCTTATAAATCGGTAGCATAATTACTCCATCATAAGCCAAGATAAAAGGCTTGTGAACGACTAAGATAATCATGGATATTTGACTGGATTAAAATTAAGCATTCATCTATAAAGATAATCAGGTTTCTTAAAGTCATCGCTGAAAAAATCTAGTAGAATTTAAATTTAAATTTTAAAATATTAGTGTAGAAAATAAAATGATTTACAAACTGCGATTTCCCGAGAAACTAAAAGAGATAAATGTAATTAAAATTCTCAACCAGTTTCTATTTGGTAAAGCCAGTGGCATCGCCATGATTTTTATTAAAAAAATAAAAATATAAAAAGTAAACTTACCAAGACTCCAACGAGATTAAATATATAGTATACATATTAATTTTTTTTTACCTAACTACACATTGTAACTTTTAACAAATTATTGGCCTCAAACTGGCAACTGTTATTCATCGTAAGTTTCTTGGACAAAAACACAAGACTGAAAAACGAATTTCAGAGACAAGTACCCCACGATTATTTAAAGGAGACATTACAAAACATATTTCGCAGAGTTCTTCACTCAACTTTTCAAAAGCATGGTGAGATAAATCAATAAATGGACAATAAAAGATAAACTTGATAATAAGCACTTTCTAATGCAAGTTTTTAAGTGGTATATACAATTAGAATACAAGTACTTAGAGATGTCAACTGATGGCTTCACGAAAGGGCAAATGCACACTGTATTTTTTTTTTTCCTAATGATTCTTTTACCACTGTGTTTTCACTAGTAAAAGTTTTTGTGAGGTAACAGTCCATCACATATTTTACAAAAGAATCATGTATTCAAAATTTTAGCTTCACTAGAACTTTTTCTCATAGCGTTTTTTCTAGTAAGATTTCAAATAAGAATCATTTTTAAATGTATATAGATATCCACGGGGGAGCACGAATATTTTATTGTGAATTCAGTTTCGAATAATTTCTTTTGACGAAATAATTTAATTTTTTTATTATCAAACCTTGATAAACATTTTATCAAGCCAAAGGTTGGCAGACAACACTTTAATTTATGTCACACCTAAATATACAGTCTTAGCTAAAACGAGAAGGAACTGCGCTTCTGAGGTACTCAAAGAGGTTCTAAGTCAACAAAGACCTACTCTTAATTCCTTTCTTCAATATAGGAGAAGAAATAATCTCGTATGGTCAGTTACAATTTGAATTTTAAGAAAAAAAATTTACAAATATTTATTATGCTATATTTTAAGATTATATATTGCGGGAGCTTAATGCAATGGGCTATCCTTTTTATATTTTAAGATTATATAACTAAAAAGAAAATTAACTATGGTACATATTTGCCTTAAAGAAACTATATGTAGATATTTAATCAAAGTGAATTACGTTTCATTTTCTGAAAATGATTTCTGTATGCAAGTTAAGCAAGAAATGAAGCCATAAAAACATAAATGGAACTCTCAATCTCGACCTATAAGACTAATTCCTATTGTTCCATAATATGTTGCAGGCATGAGCAACAGATACTCAAATAGATGGGAAAAACATAATAAAATGAGAAGACTTTCCAGATATTTACCTTTTTAAATGTTATAATTAAATAAATGTTATCTTTAGATTTTTTCCGATGATATTTTACTCTAATATTAATACTAATAGAAGCACTGTTGCATGCAGCATTACTTTTCATTTTCTCATCTATTTGTCTCTTTCTCCCTCCTTTTTTTTTTCTCAAACTAGTTGAGAGTGATTGTTACAGATGATTTATATCAAGTGCAAAATATCTTTGATGCAAAATAAGATATTAAAATTGAACTAGTGAAGCTAGATTGATTGTGAAAGAATAAAAGTCAAAGAATGAGATGGTAAACACAAACCATCTACAAATTCATTCGTGCACAACGTAACAAATTATCAATGACCCTTCTCAAATATATCATATTAACAACTTTTACTTCATTAAATTGCTTGTGCTAGAAAAAACATAAATCAATCATCATTGACTAACTTCCTCTCAGCATATATAATACAGATTTCATTTGTCATTTTATTATCGATCTTTTGTGAAAATGGTCATATAACTGCAAAAATATTTATAACGAGTCATAAAATTAATCCCCCTCGACATTTTGAAACCCAATATTCCATATCAAATTCGCATAGATTGGGTTCAATAAAAAGGATATAACGCTAGCTTCCGATAGAAAGATCTTTTGTTATAAAGTTCGAACCCGTCGACAAAAGTAGGGAAATCTCGATCTCTGACTTTATCCTTTTATAGTCTGCCTGTCATTTGATGAATAAGTTTCTATGGTCGACTGACTCCAAAACAAAACCCACAAATATATATATGAGAGGTGGAGAGGTGACAGTAGCAGATCTTGCCTGATTGCCCCTATTGCAAATGCATGCCATGCGACTCAAAAACAACCAAAATTTAGTACAAGTGGTTTGCTAGCTTGCTGGTAGGACCCACAATTTTTTCCGCAAAGGGGCCCACTTTTCCAACTTTTTCCAGAAAACTCTAAAAGTATTTTATAATTATATTACAACGTAAAAAGGAAGAGACTATTGGCTACTGCAGGGTCGGAGGGGCAAACAAAAAAATAGAAAAAGAGAGAGAGGATAGCAGCCATTTCCGGTGAGCCAAAAGGAAAACGTGATATTAGCCTTCCTGGTACCCCTCATACTTTGGAAAGGTCATTCTACACTGTTCTCCGCACCCCCAACTGCCTTGACCCCTTTAATACTACTACTCCTTAGTCATTTCTTTTCTTTTTTTGTGTCTCTTAATAAAGTAATATTTGCAACCAGTCCACCCTCTTACATCTAAGTTTTCTTGTTACTATCTTATTTATTATCTTGACACTCTTTTTCTGTATCTTTTTCTTTTACTTTAACATCCGGTATTTAATACTTAATATCGAAATAATTCAAATTCACACAAAAAAGATCCACTAAAAAGGAATTAAGTCACCATTCTTAAAGGTGGATCCAAAATTTAAGTATACTTTAGGATTTTTTGTATTGAATCTATTGTACTATTAAAAATAAGGGTTCAAAAATGTTATTTGGTGAAACTTTAGTTGATCTTCACGTACATATATATTATGTGTCAAAAAAACTAGGTTTGAATAGACCTAAATTGTCGAAAAACTACATTCGCCTTTAATCCTCTCAAAAGATTGTCTATTCTTAAATTGAACTCGTAAACTCTCGTTAATGGGTAAAAAGATTCCTAGCATTCTACCATACATTTCGAGATCATTTTCTTGATCGTCAATTAATCATGGGACTACTCGAAGCAGAGGAAATGAAAAGAAAATATCAAATGAGTAACGAAATTTACACCATGTGAATTCCTCTCTTAGTTTTTGACTCGCTTGGAAGATATACTAGCAACACCGGCTGTTAGTTAAGAGAAACGGTCTTGGGGATCCGACGTTACATGGTAGAAATGTCTCCGTTCAATCGGGTCGTATGAAGTATAACTACATGCAATTGTGCATAAACACTTGTGATTAATAACTTGAAAAATAAAATAAGTTACTTGTGCTATAGGTTAAAATACACTAGTACTGTCAAAATTCTGTAATTGTAAGCAAAATACTCAGAAATACTTTTTTTTTTAATTACCAAAAGTGATATCTTGTATCCACAAGTAACTTAAGAACAATATTAGAAGAGATCCTTCAATAAATGATTGTCTTGAAAGCGAAACGAAATTAATTGTGCACAAAATATTCTAATTTGTCTTATAATAATAATAATAATAATAATAATAATAATAATAATAATAACAACACCAACAACAACAACAACAACAACAACAATAATAATAATAATAATAATAATAATAATAATAATAATAATAATAATAATAATAATAAAAAATTCAGAGAGAAAGAGAGTAGCGTTGTATTTTGTTTTGTGATTTTTTCAGTTTGAGGAAAAGTGAGATCAATAAATCCAAGAAAGAGCGAACGGTCAATGCCATTTAGAGGATCCAGATCCAGTCAATGAGATTAAGTTGCAGGAGACTATTCAACCTGGTAATTGGATCATTGCCATTCGGAGATACATATCAATGAAAACTAGGAAGATAAATTTTGCTGGACTCTAGATAATACATGAACCTTTTCTTGTAAAATTGCATGGCAAATAGTGAGGAACGAAAAAGTGGAAACATTTACTAGTAGTAAGGTCTGGCATAGAAATATCTCATTTAAAATTTTATTTTTTATGGTGAGATTTCTGCAGGCCAGAATCCCCAAAGACGATATTATCAAGAGGTTTGGTATTCTGATTCACTCCAAATGCTGCTGTTGTAATAGACATGAGGAAGAAATCCCATCGCATCTCTTCAATAAAAATCAGATTACAATACATGTTTGGTCATATTTATGCAGGAATGGTGGAGTCAAGTTTATAGTTGGAAACTTGAGACAGTCAGACAGACCCTCATGACCTAGTGGTTAACCAAGGCTACCAATGTCGTCCAAGCTGTTGTACTATAATGTTTACCTTCTCTAATATGCTGGGAAATATGGAAGGACATATGTTCAGCTAATTTGAGAATAGGGACATGTCAACATGCTGTTGTTGACATATCTTTACTTTTATTAGTTGTAGTAGTTTGTATGCTTTAATAGATGCTCATATACACGTGACATTAGGTTTTGGGAATTTTAGACAGTTATCTTTGATTGTATCACTGTTATGATATTCAACCTATTATTTGGTTCATATTTCGTATCTTTGCTAAGATGATGGCATTTTAACATGGTTCCCAAATCTACTTCTGCTTACTTATTTTCATTACTTAATTAAAAAAGTATTATGAGCGGTCGATTATGGTGATGATTTATTGTTGGCTTGCCTAACGGCAGCTTTGGGCGTCATCATGTCCCATGGCTGAAACTGGGTCGTGACAGCTTGGTATCATAGCACTAGGTTCATATATGTTTCACGAGTCATGAGCAGATCTAGTAGATCTTGCGGATCGGTACAGAGACGTCTGCACTTATCTTCGAGAGGCTAATCAGGAAACTTCTCTTTCTTCATTTCTTATCGTTTTGTTGATGTTGTTTAAGTCAAAATCTTTCTCTTATTCACTCATAGATGGTGAGAACGCGCGATGGTATCAGCCGGCACCAGAGGGGCTGCACCCCTGGTCCTTAGAGGTTGAGGCAGAGGGAGGGCCAAAGCTCCTTTTCGGGGACGAGGGCATCCCAGAGTAGCCCCAGTGGCACCACCAGCGGATCTAGTGGAGAATCCTATTATTGAGGAATATGATGAGATACCTGCAGCTGAGTAGGCCCTAGCAGAGTTCACGATCGCACCGAATTTATAGGAGGTCATGGGCCATATGTTGCGGTTTATGGACTCTATGACGCAGGCCGAACTATTTCCAACTGACCCGACCACATATCAGGTTGGAGGGGGAGCCCAGACCCCTATCACTCATGCACCAGGGAAAGCTGCTGCTATTTATCAGACCCTGAAGTTCAGCAGAATGTACCAACTAGAGTAGAGACCAGGCCAGTCGCAATTGTTGAGGAGCAGAAGTGGCTAGAACGATTTAATAGGCTTCGCGTTCCCTACTTTAGCAATGAGCCGTCAAAGGACCTACAAGATTTCATTGATCATTGTAGGTTGAGGTTGCATAATCTTGGACTATTGGAGTCCCCCCTTTTCAGTAAGAGGGGAAAGCCCGTAGATGGTGGCAGTCTTATCTTCTAGGCATGCCAACAAGTTCACCTCCCTTGACTTGGGATTAGTTTACGCACCTCTTCCTGGATAAGTATATTCCATTATCCTAGAGAGAGGAGTTACCGGGTAAGTTTGAGCGACTCTAGCAGGGTCAAATATTTGTGACTGATTATAAGATGAGATTTACTAAGTTGTCTCATCATGCAGCTATATAACTTCCTACAGAGGCAGAGAGGGTGTAGAGGTTTATTGCAGGCTTGAACTATAAGATACATGTTACTATGGCTCGAGAGACAGAGTTGGGGACTTTTTTCCACCAGGCTGTGGAGATAGCTCGGAGGATCGAGCATATTCAAGGTCAGAACACAGAGGCCATGCCGAGGGACAACCAACCTCGGTATTCTAGGGGCAGAGGTTAGTTCGGGAGGGGCCATCCTAGCATCCCCATGTATTCAACACCACAGCCAATTTGGGGTGCTCCAGCGCGGCCTTACTTTAGCGCCATTCCGAAGACTACCTACCGTCCATCGGCTATTCAGGGTACCTCCAGTGGGCACTTAGTTTGTCAGAGCCAAATCTAGAGTCAACAGTTCCACATCTAGATGTTGCTTTGGGTGTGGGAATCTTGGTCACATGAAGAGGTTTTGTCCCAGACTTCGGGGCAAGGCAGTGCAGCAGGTCCATCAACCCATGATTACTGCACCAGTTGTCACACTGCCCATCTCGCCAGCCAGAGGCAGAGGACAGGTGGGTAGGGGTCTCCCTAGAGGTGGAAGCTAGTCAGATAGCGCTCCGGCTAGATTCTATGTTTTTCTAGCTAGGCCAATGGTAGTAGCCTCCGACACCGTGATCACATGTATTATTTTCGTCTGTCGTAGAGATACATCAGTAATATTTGATCCAGGGTCTATCTATTCCTATGTATCTTCTATTTTTGCTCCTTATCTAGATGTATCTTGTGAGTCCTTGGGTATTCTTGTGTATGTGTCCACGCTAATGGGTGATTCTGTTGTTGTGGAGCAGGTTTACCATTCCTGTGCGGTAACTTTATGTGGGTATGAGACAAGAACAGATCTTCTAGTGCTCGATATGATTTACTTCGAGGTTATCCTTGGCATGGATTAATTGTCTCTACATCATTCCATTCTTGATTGCCATGCCAAGGCTGTTACCTTGGCGATGCTAGAGTTGCCTAGGTTGGAGTGAATGTTCATCTAGTAGTGATCTAGTCGGGTTATTTCTTTCTTGAAGGCTCGACATATGGTCGAGAAAGGTTGTTTTCATATTTGGTATTTGTTCGAGATACTACTGTGGAGACTCCCACGACTGATTCAGTGCCTGTGGTGCGGGAGTTTTTCGATGTATTTCCTGCTGACTTACCGAGCATGGCACCAGATCGTGATATCTATTTCAGCATTGATTTGGCACCAGACACCCAGAATATCTCTATTCTGCCTTATTATATTGCTCATGTGGAGTTAAGAGAGTTGAAGGAGCAGCTTCAAGAATTTCTCGAGAAGGGATTATTAGGTTGAGTGTGTCGCCTTGGGGCACACCGATATTATTTGTGAAGAAGAAGGATGTGAGTATGTGGATGTACATTGATTAACGCCAACTGAATAAAGTCTCCATCAAGAAGAAGTATCTGTTTCCGTGCATTGATGACTTATTTGATCATGTTTAGGGAGCTAGAGCATTCTTGAAGATCGACTTGAGATCTGGGTATCATCAGCTGAGGATTCGTGCTTCGGATGTTTTGAAGACGACTTTTTGGACTAGGTCATGCATTACGAACTTCCAGTGATGCCCTTTCGTTTGACTAAAGCCCTTGCAATATTTATAGATTTGATGAATCGAGTTTTTAAGCCATATCTTGACTCATTTGTCATTGACTTCATTAATGGCATGTTGATCTACTCGCATAGCATGGAGGAGCACGAGCAACATATGAGGGTGGTGCTTCAGACTTTGAGGGAACATAAGCTATATGATAAGTTCTCTAACTGCGAGTTCCTGTTAGATTATGTGGCTTTCTTAGGCATGTTGTATCAAGTGAGGGTATTAAGGTGGAATCTAGGAAGATTGAGGCAGTCCAGAGTTGTCCTCATCCTACCAAAGCAACTGAGATAAATAGTTTCTTGGGGCTAGCAGGTTATTATCGTCGGTTTATAGAGGGCTTCTCATCTATTGAAGCTCCTTTGACTAGATTGACCCAGAAAGGTATTCAGTTCAGGTGGTCCAATGATTGCAAGGTAAGCTTTCAAAATCTCAAGACCGCATTGACTACATCATCGGTGTTGGTTTTTCCTTTTGGTTCAGGGATGTACACCGTGTATTATGACGCTTCACGCGTTCGGTTGTGTATTAATGCAGGAGGGGCGAGTGATTGCTCGTGCTTCTCGTCAGTTGAAGCCCCATGAGAAGAATTACCATGTGCACGATTTGGAATTGGCTGCCATAGTCCATGCTTTTAATTTTGGATGCATTATCTTTATAGAGTGTCTTGTGAGGTTTACACCGATCACTGTAGTCTGCAACACCTATTTAAGTAGGAAGATCTTAATCTGAGGTAGCGCAAATGGCTTGAGTTTCTGAAGGTCTATGATATCACCATTCTTTATCATCCGAGCAAGGTGAATGTGGTCGCAAATGCCTTGAGCAGAAAGGCTAAGAGTATGGGTAGTTTGGCATTCATTCCAGCGGAGGAGAGGCCATTGGCTTTAGACATTCATTCCTTAGCTGACCAACTTATGAGGTTGGATATTTCAAAGCCCAATCGAGTTCTTGCATGTGTTGTGGCTCAGTAATATTTATTCGAGCAGATTAAGGCTTGTCTAATGATCCGCACTTTCTGGTTCTTAGAGAGAAGGTACTACGAGGTAATGCCAAGGAGGTGACTATTGGTGATGATGGTGTTCTGCAACTCCAGGGTCGCTTTTGTGTTCCTAATGTTGATGGCCTGAGGGAGTTGATTCTGGAGGAGGCACACAATTTGCATTATTACATCCATCCAGGTGCGATGAAGATGTATCGTGCCCTGAGGCAACATTACTAGTGGTGGTAGAAGAAGAAGAAAATAGTTGAGTATGTATCAAGGTGTCTAAATTTCTAGCATGTTAAGTTTGAGAACCAGAGGCTAGGTGGTTTACTTCAGCAGATGGTTATACCAGAGTGGAAATGGGAGCACATCAATATGGATTTCGTGGTTGGCTTTCCGCGGACGTTGAGGAGATTTAATGCTTTTTGGGTTATTGTTGATAGGATGACCAAGTATGCACACTTTATTCCGATTATTACATATAGTTCGAAGAGGTTGGCCCAAATTTATATTCAAGAGATCGTCCAGTTGTACGGCGTGCCTATTTCTATTATTTCAAATTGAGGCACTTAGTTCACTTTGCATTTCTGGGGAGCAGTATAGAGTGAGTTAAGTACTTGAATAGAACTCAGCACGACCTTTCATCCGTAGACCAACGGGCAGTCGGAGCGGACAATTTAGATTCTAAAGGATATGATTTGGGTATGTGTGATTTACTTCAGAGGGTAGTTGAACCAATTCTTTCTGTTGGCCGAGTTTGCATATAACAACAACTATCAGTCCTATATTGAGATGGATCCATTTGAGGCCTTGTATGGCCGACGATTTTGTTCCCCCATCAGCTAGTTTAAGCCTGGCGAGACTAGGCTGTATGGTACTAATTTGGTGAAGGATGCCTTGGATAAGGTAAAGATGATTCAGGGGCGGCTTTGCACAATGCAGTCCAAGCAGAATAGTTACGTGGTTTAGAAAGCATGTGATTTGTCATTCATGGTAGGCGAGAAGGTATTTCTAAAAGTCTCGCTAATGAAGGGTATCATGAGATTTGGAAGGAGAGGCAAGTTGAGTCCGAGATTCATTTGTCCGTTTGAGGTTTCAGAGCGAGTTGGTGAGGTTGCATATAAGATTACTCTTTCTCCTAGCCTATCAGGAGTTAATTCAGTATTCCACGTGTCTATGCTCTGAAAGCACCATGCTGACAGGTCCCATGTGTTGGATTATAGCACATTTCAGATGGATGAGAGTTTGAGTTACGAGGAGGAGTCGGTTGCCATTACTGATAGTCTATTTCGCAAGTTGAGGTCTAAGGTGATTTTGGTTGTGAAGGTTCAGTGGAGAGGTTAGCTAGTCAAGGAGGCGACTTTGGAGACTGAGAAGGACATACAGAGCAGATATCCATGCTTATTTGGCATTTCAGGTATGATTCTAAACCCGTTCGAGGATGAACATTTATTTAAGAGGCGGTGAAATGTAATACCCGATCAGTCGTTTTGCTTTTTAGAACTCTGTTCCCCTATTTAAGACATCACGTATGTGCATTTTTATGACTTATGGGTACGGTTGGTTCAGTTTTGGAAAGAATCGGGTTGCCTTCAGAACACTTAGCTATATAATTGTAGCCTAAGGTGGCCAAGTTTGACATAAGTCAACCCTTTGAGTAAACGACCTCAGAATAGAGATTTGAAGGTTCCAATAGGTTTGTATGGTGATTTTAGACTTGGGCGTATTGTTCGAATCGAGTTTCGAGCAGTCCGAAAGCAATTCAGCACTTAATGTTGGAAGTTTGTATTTTGAAGGCTTTAGAGTTTGCTATGTTTGCCTTGGAGTGGACTTTGGTGATATAGGATCCCGTTGGGTATTCCGAGCCTAGGATAGGTTCGCATTATCATATTGGATGTGAAAGATGGTTCCACTCCGAGTTATCTAAGTATGATTGACACATGAGTTAGTTGAAAGAAGATAGAAGTTTGGAAGGTTGATTAGTTTGATTTGGGGTGTGATTCTTGGTTGTGATGTTATTTTGGGTGTTTCGAGTCCTCAAGTAGGTTCGAATTATATTTTTAGACTTGTTGGCATGTTTGGACCAGATCCCCGGTGGCTCAGGTGAGTTTTGGACCACCTAGAGCATGTTCAAAATTGGAAAATTTTTGTTGCTGATGGTGTGCTTCGCGATCGAGAAAAAAGATCCCACGATCATGAAAAAGGAAATTTTGAGGGGAAAATTTTGCTCTTCACGAATGTGAAGTAGGCCTCGGGAACGCAATGGAGGACCTAGCTCCTCTTTGCAAACGCGAGAGAGCTTACGCGAATGCGAAAAAGGAAAGGAGAGGAAGCTGGCTGGATTTGGCCTTTGCAAACTCGGCAAGGGGACCACACACACAAAGGGTTATGTGGCAGTGGCCTTCGCGAATCCGGCTGGGTGTCTACAAACGTGAAGAGGCAGGACTAGGCAAGGGCAGCGTGGCCTTTACGATCGCCGGGGTGCTTCCGTGATCGCTATGAAGGAGGCATTGGCAGATTATAAGTTTCATTTCAGGACTTAGGCTCATTTTATCTCATTCTCTCTTGGTTTGGGCAATTTGGGGACTTCTTGAAGAGCCATTTTCATCAAGTATAAGTGATTCCTACTTATTGTGAAAAAAATACATGGATTATATGTGATTTTAACTTGGAAATTACTAGAACTTGTGGGATTTTGGTTGGAAAACCTAGAATTGGTAAAAATGGGATTTGACCACGAAATTGGGCATAAAATTGGAAAAAAAAAATTATATATTTGAGTTTGTAATGCTATGGGTAATATTTATCTTCAAAAATTTCTACAATCCGGACGCGTGGGCCCAGGGTTGACTTCCATGTGAGGTTGAGAATTGGTTCTAATAATTAAAATATGGATTCTTGAGTACATTTTAACTAGTTTTCACATTCTTTTGGCTAGTTTCGAGTCGCTCGGCATTGATTTGAGGTGTTCGTAAGGTGTGAGAGCCGATTATTGAATTTGAAAGCAAGGAAAGTCTCTTGCCTAATTTTGCACGATAAAATTTATTCCCCTTAGGCATTCTAATTGCTATGTGCTACTTGATATGGGAGTTACGCATATACGAGGTGACGAGTGTCCGTGCGTATTCTAGATTCTCGACTATGTCCGGGTAGACTTAGACTTACATCATGCCTTAACTATACTACCAAAATTAACCTTTCTTACAAGAATCAATACTCCAAAATTCCCTTGCCTCTCGAATCGGCATCCGGTCAAATCTAGCCAAAAATAACTCAATAACATCAAATAAGGCTATAGGAATCAATTCCAAAAAATTAAATTTTGGTCTTTATCCAATTACACAAAGTCAACCATAAAGTCAACATGGGCTTGCTTTCCGAAACCCGATAAACCTCACAAATCCCGACTAACCATTCAAATAGGAGTCTAAATATAGACGTCTCATCCAAATCCCACTCCAAATCAGGGTTTAAATCTCATTTATTCACTCTCCAAATGTTAGCACAAAAACCCTCAAATTCCATCTTCAAATCCCATAATCTATGTATAGTAATTCACGGGGAATAAGATATAACATCAAAATCAAGTAAAAATTACTTACCCTCAAAGTGATGAAGAAATTCTCCCCAAATATTGCCTCTAGTCGAGTTACAAAACTCCAAATAGTGAAAATAGACTAAACCCTCGATTATAAAAGCGATTTTTGCATCTGCAGACAAAATTATTGCTTCTGCGACATCGCATCTACAAGAAAACTTCGTAGATGCGCAACCCACTTAAAACACCAACTAATCAACTTTTTGGAGAAACATCCGCTCCAGCGGAGCCGCTGGTATGATCAATTTGCGCTTCTGCATGAGCACTTCTGAGTTAATAGTTCCGCATCTGTGACTCCCCTGCTCAGGCTAAGTTCCTCTTTTGTAGACTCCTCCACACACCTACGATCTCGCACTTGCGGTCAAAGCTCTGTAGGTGCGACACAACAGAACCAGTTCTATTAACCTTCACCCAAATGATTCGAAATCCATCTGAAACACTCCCGAGCTTCTCAAGACCCCATCCAACTGTCATGACCCCAATCTCCTTCTATAGGATGTCGTGATAGAACATAGTCTCTAAGACTAGGTAAGCCTAACATAATGAAGAATTGACAGAAATAATAATAAAACTCCCAATTAAACCAACATCTATCATAATAGGAATCCACAATACAATTGAATATAACACCAAAAATTTGGTGATACCGAGTCATAAGTTCTAAATGAGTATACAGAAACATCCCTATATAACAGTATCTATGATAGGAGAATAAAATAGATACTAGATAGAGGGTGAATCCGAGGCCTGCGAACACCGGCAGGTATACCTTGAAGTCTTTGATCTAAGCTCAACTCACGGATGCCTAACATGTTATGAAGTACCTAGATCTGCACACAAAAATATGCAGAAGCATAGTATGAGTACAATGGTACCCAGTAAGTATCAAGCCTAACCCCGGTAGAGTAGTGACGAGGTCAGGTCAAGACACCTATTGGAATAAATAAAGAAACTGCACATATATAGTACAGAATAATAGTGGAAAAAATGGAAATGATATAATGAAGATATATAACAAGAATAGCTACACTGAAATTAAGGCAATTAAGACATCACAGAAGAGGCACATAATAAGAATGCCGAGGGAACAATACAGACAAATACAAGTGATATAAATGAAAGATAGCAAAAAGAATAACTATCGAGGTACTGCCTAGTAGTCTCGTTTCACAATCAAAATTCACAGTCTTTCCTTATATCACCGCGAGAGACTTACATTTAGTTTTGAAAATCATTTTTCCGAAATAGCTACTCGTGTTTTAGCGTATCTTATCACATCGCGGGGTTTCAAGTAGTTCCCCTACTAGCAACTTGCGTATCAAAAGCACCTTATCTCAGCGCATGCGTATCAATACCTATCCTTATACCACTGCATGCGTATCAATATCATAACATATCACAAATCGCACCTCAAGTGATGAATGCCACAACTTGCAAAAGAAGTCAGTAATAACCATGTTTCCACAATAGATAGCCCATGGCTCAAGCACAATGTGTACAAGAGTCTCAACAATAGCAATAGAAAGTGAATATCTCAACAAGAATGGTATTTTAACAATTTATGTAACGACCCGACCGGTCATTTCAACCATTTGCACTTCTCTAGGGTGTTTGAAGGCATGAGTAGCTCCGTATGATGTATTATGAATTGTGTGTATCATCGATTTCGGTTTTCGGGTGATTCAGAATTAGTTTGGAAGAATGAATTTCATGTTCGAAGCTTTAAGTTGGAAGAGTTGATCAAGTTTGACCTTTTGTGTATTTGACATCAGATCGGAGTTTTGATGGTTCCGTTAGGTCCGAATGATGATTTTGGACTTGGGCGCATGCGCGGATTTGCATTTGGGTATTTCTAGAAGGCTTTGGCACTATTTGGCGAAAGTTGGAAATTTGAAGGTTTGGAATGTTCATAAGTTTGACCGAGTGTTGACTTTGATGATATCAGATTCAGATTGTGGTTCTGGTAATTGTAATAGCTTTGCTATGTCATTTGAAACTTATGTAAAAAATTGGAGGTCATTCTGGATTGATTTGATATGGTTCGGCACGACATTAGTAAGTTTAAAGTTCAAAAGTTCATTAAGTTTGATTTGAGGTGCGATCTATTGTTTTGATGTTGTTATGTGTGATGTGTGGCCTCGAGTATGTCCGTGTTATGTTTTGGGACTTGTTGGTATATTCGAACGGTGTCCCGAAGGACTCGGATGAGTTTCGGACGAGGTTCGAATCATTCTGGATCATTTTTGCTTTGCTGGTTTGGCAAGAATTCTTGTGTGACTGCACCTACGGAGCTATAAGCGCAGGTGCGGAGCCATAAAAGCGGAAAAAGAGTTGCAGAAGCAGAAGGTGTGGCCTGTGAGCAGAGTCCGCTGGTGGGATAGTTCGGGCACTGAATCGCGTCCGCAGATGTGGACATCACGATCATAGAAGCGAAAATGGACGGTAGGCGAGAAGGTCACAGATGTGGAGTGCAGACGCATTTGCGGGGCCGCACGTGCGACAACTTTAGCATAGAAGTGCAATCGCAGAAGCTTTTTTTGGTGTTGCAAAAGCGACAACTACTGGGTTGAGGCTTTCTCGCAGGTGCGAGTCTTTCACCGTAGAAATGGAGGTCGCAGGTGCGACTATTTGTTCGCATTTGCAAAATGACTGGCAGAAAATATCGAGGGTTTGTACATTTGGTCATATTTTGAGTTGGGGAGCGTGGATTTGGGCAATTTTGGAGGCGATTTTCACCACATGGATTGCAGTAAGTGTTCTATACTCGGTTTTGATTATATTTCGTGAATCTATCTTCATTTTTGGCATTTGGTTAATGATTTCAAAGGCGAAATTGAGGGTTTTTGTCTAAACTTTCATAAAGTGAAATTTTGAGTTTTGAACATTGATTCGAATTCGGATTTGAGTGAAACTAGTATGGTTGGGCTCGTGGTTGAATGGGTTGTTAAAATTTATGAGTTTTGTCGGGTTCCGAGGTGCGGGTCCAAGTTTGACTTTTTGGTTGACTTTGGGATTTTGATTAAAGATTCAACCTTTATCCATTGGGTTTGTTTCGTTTGGCATTATTTGATATTTTTGAGTTTCTTTTGGCAAGTTTCGAGCTGTTCGGAAGTCGATACATGCGGGATGACATTTCTAGAGTATTGTTTAGCTTGCTCGGTATTTCTTTTGGCTTGTTTGGAGGAAAATATCTTATCTAAGCTAGGTTGAGGCACTAGTTGCCTGAATTATTTGTAATAGCTACGTACTATAGGTGCGCACATGTGTGGGGTTTGGGCTATGGGTTAACACTAGGGGTATTTATCCATGCCTGGGCTGTGCTTAGGCTATGATAAGTAGAATTGACTGTTAAGCTTTAAGCTATGATATTTTTTATATTTGTAACGTTGTGTGAACTATTTGAGCCATGTTTGAGGCTACGTAGAGGTTTAATCCCTAAATGAACCTTATAAATGCTATCATGTGATGAAATTGCTGATTTGATCTATGATAACACACTTTACACATGCCTACACTTTAGCATGTCATTTATACCAGCCTAGGAGCCTGGGATTTGTTATCCATTCATCACCTACATGTATTCTTGTTTATTTTCTCCTGTGTCATATGATTGGATTGGATGCCTGTGACCAAGCCGAGAGGATTGTGTTGTTATGCATGTGACCACGCTAGGCGGATTGTGTTGTTATGCATGTGATCATGCCGGGTAGATTGTGTTTTTATGTTTGTGACCATACTGGGGGAATTATGAGTATCGACACATGAGTTATCCGTGCAACACGTGAGTTGTCTGTGCGGATCCAGATACTGATATTATGGTATGTGAGTTGTCCGTACAGCACATGAGTTGTCCATGCGGTTGATATTGAGTTTGTGACCACGCCGGGCAGTTTATGATATTGAGCCTGTAACCACGCCGGGCTGGTAACATGTTGAATTGGCCGTACTTGCATGTGGATACGGATCCATCCCCCTAGGGTCACCCTTTCATGTTTTTCTCTTGATGGTGTACACGCGGATTGTGAAAAACTGACAGGTTTTTGATTGATGTGAGCTCTTGGAGAGCTGCTTACTATTATTGGATCGGGCTACATGCCGCAACAAGCATTATTGGCTTATGTTTATTGGATCAGGTTGCGCGCCGCAACAGACTGATATTTGGTTATTGCATTTCATCTTTACTTGAAATTTCCTCGATTGTTTACCTGATTTTACTTGTATATCTTCCTTATATGCTAGATGTTGACTGAGTACAACACTTTAAAACAAAGAATTGTGAGCATCAAAATAGTTTTACCTGAGATTTCCTGTTTTGATCATATATCTGTTATATACTTGTTAGAATTATTAACTGCACATGCGTTAGTGAGTATCATCTATAGTTCTTGCTTCTTTTACTTCGCCGAGGTTTTATGATACTTATTGAGTATATGGGGTCGGTTGTACACATACTACACTTCTGCACCTTGCGTGCAGATCTTGGTGTTGATGCTGCTGTGTATGGCGAGGGCTGGCATTGAAGATGTACCTAAGTTCTAGTTGTGGCTATCATTTTTCCTTTGTAACTTTAGACTCAAATTCTATTCATGTACATTTCAAACATAAGTTGTATTTATTTCATTTCAGTTTTGTAAATCTAAGTCCTAGTGGTTCATGACTTATACTATCAGTCCTTGGGGAGTTGTATAAAAATTCAGTTATTTCATTTTTGACTCTTATCATCATTATTATATTATATTTTATTGTTATTTGGCACCTAGCAGGTTAGGTTAGGTGCCATCACGACGGGTTGGTTTTTGAGTTGTGACAAGTTGGTATTAGAGCTCTAGGTTTATAGGTTCTACGAGTCATGAGCAAATGTCTAGTAGAGTCTTGCGTATCGGTATGACCTATCTTCGGGAGGCTACATGGCATCTTGGATAAACCTCCCATCTTTTATTCCATATCGTGCGGCATTAATTCAGCTTGAAGCGTAACTCTTTGAGTTCCTTCCACTCACTCGTATGCGTATGTGAGCGTTTGGTATTAGTTGTGCATTGATGGCTTACTATTGCATGGATGAGGTGCGAGATGTGTTTTCTGTGTTTTGGTGATGGGCCAGTCTGGAGGAATTGAGGCCATATTTGGACCGCATCTTAGGCTCGACAGTTTCAGTTGTGTAAGTATGTGCTTTTGGAGTTCTATGTCCGGTGTTATCCGTATAAGTGGGACTGGTGGCTCGGTGAATGGTTAGATGGCTATATGATGAGCAATATGTGACTACGGGAAGTGTTCAGATGGTTTGAATATGACGAGAAGAGTTTGCTTGAGATGTGAAAAGGACTATTGGATGCTCGATTTCTGTGGATGTGTTATACAGTTTGGAGTTATGAGGGTTTTGAGAGATTCTTTCATGTTATTTTATTTGTGGAACGAAGTAGATTCACATGTCTTGTTGATGAGTTCAGACTCAGGAAGATTAAGTGATTTCATTGTAATTGTGGCTCTGAAAGGGTAAACAGAGATGTCAGTTGGGCTATCACCTGCGGGGTAATCTACGGATGTGTGATCCTTATGATGTTGAGTGGAGGGTTTCTTTTCTAACAGTGGGTTATATGTGTTGTGATTTGAGTTTGGATTGGTTGAGAGAGTTGATCGGAGTGTCATGAGGATGACTGTGAGCTTAGTAGATGATTCGAGGTATTTTATGATTTGGGTTGCATGAGCTAGTGAAGAATTTAGTTGAATTTCACTGCGGTATTATGGCAGTAATAGAGTATGGGTATTGTGAGTTATCAGATATTTTATTCTATTGCTTTGAGCCAAGTGGGCGTGTCTACCATTGGTGATTTGATTGCACAGTTATGTGTTGTACTAATTTTGGTTTCAGGCATACTAGTGGATCGGTTATGACTTGCAGAGGTTGGTTGTGAGGGTGACTTAATCAAGGAAGTTTCTGCATATGGGTTATATTACACTTTATGGGTATATGGAGATCATGGAATGATTTGAGTTTCTATTCGTGAAGGATGTAGTGCGCATGGAGTAGGAATTTACTCAGTTGCTTAGAGGTGTGGATTACTTCTTTGGGTGTTGTCGTGCTAATGGGGCACCGGCGGTTCGACCGTTTGGGCGATGCAATTGAGATTTGAGCAGAGTGGATGTCTCTCTAGAAGGTTCTAACGGATTCAAGATTTATATGCGGCAATTGAGAATCTTCCGGATTTATATTTATATATATATATATATATATATAGCTAAGATCTAAGATTTGCATTGGATGGTGCCGAGAATTGCGGTATTTCTGTATCACTTTGGATTCTACTACATTTCAGTATCAAAAAGGTAAAAGGAACAACTTTAGATTAACAGAAGGTTTCTCTAGTGTAGGAGTCTCGGTTATGGCACTTTTGGGGTGCTTAAGAGGGAATATAATGGCTTATGGGTCTTAGGGCGGTGTAGTTTTATGCTAGGATCTCGTGTTGCGAGCTTTGTGTAAGGGTCGTAGTCTGCTAGCAATGAGAAGTGTTAACTTGAGTGTAATGTGGAAGGAACTCAGAGGAAATATGATAGCTTGGTAGTAGGTTGGATCAGTATGGTAATGGTATGCTTGGTTCTTTTGGTTCTTACGATATGATGAGGCTTTACAGGTGTTTTGTGGTAGTAGTCTTGGGTTTGGCGACCTACGTGACTTGGTTGAGTTAGAGAGATTCAGTTCTAGTGGCTTGGTTATGTGTAAATGGGTTTCGAAGTGCTCTTAATGATTTCTGCCCCAATTTGAGATGAATATTATCTATAGGTATCAGGGGTATGTTGCGTGTTTTAATTTTCTCATGGAGGGATCAAGTGAAAGGTCTCTAACTGATTGGGTATGTATCCTTCTTGTGACTCATGGTTGATAATGAGATTCTCGTGCTTTTCACATAATGGCATGATAGATGCGTGCGTCCTGTGGGGATTAAGATTCATATGTACAAGGTAACGGTTCAGTTTTGAAGGGACGGTCATGAATTTTGAACATTATAATGGTTTCAGATGTTTAGATGAATGCTATTACTACTTGGTGTTGTCGAAGGGTGCACATCTCAGAAGGAGCATTGTGTTCTAACTTCGAATGCTTCATTGGTATTGCGGTACTCGCCTGGTTAAGCGACAACTGATGTTCAGATTTTTGCCATGTGGCACGGGGGTAATTATAGAAGTATTTATTTCTCGTGGGTTGATTGTGTATGAGAGATGTGTTAGTCATTCGAGTGGTGGAGTTAGGATCAGCTTTGGTGATTCATGTATTCTATGGATTTGGAGACTGGGAGTTCTTAGAATCAGATTGTTTCGTGGTTGTTAACTGTGAAGAGGGGACCAAAGTTATCCAGATGGTAGTATGTGTTATGGTTAGGTCACTATGGACTTTCGGAGGATTGTTTATCTATTTGTAAATGATCGGGATTGATTTGGGGGCTCATTGGTAGGCCTAATGAGGATGTGTATTCTACACCGGGTCAGATTTATTGACTCCCTACTGCTATTATTAAGGGACGTGACATCCGGTTAGAATCAATTTTATTCGTATCTGATATGTTCTATGTGTTACTCTTCTATTCTACGAGGGGTTGTGATTTGTTGGTTATATGCACACATGACGCAGTTCTTTTTGAGCCTTGTAGTGGAATTCGAGCAAGATGGTTATTGGAGTGTTGAATGATTGATTGCGCCTTGGTCTTGGTCTTTTTGGGTTGTGGTATATTGTGTTATTTGCTTCTCCATGGTTATGGTCATGCACTTCGTGTACTTGATATCGAATTGCGTGTGGTGGTTGATTTTGAGCATCGTGGCTTGAGATATTTCATATGGACCGGTGTTTGGATGGGTCATGCATTGCAGCGGGGTTATATTGGGGTATGATCCTTTGTGTTAGATTCGTGTGTCTGGGTCCTACTATATGTGATGGATTCATAGCATTGCATTGTGGTGGTACTTGTTGAGCCTGGGGGACGGTTCTCTCAGTTGAGTCATTTTCCATGTTTGAGTACACTTGAATTGTTGCTTATTGGTGCACAAATTTCACGGTTGGGGCTTTAGGTTGTATTGGTGTGGTATGTCAATAGAATAGTTGTGTTTGATGAGATAAGGTCATTGGACCTAGAGTGAATACTATCAGATTTGATTGTGATATGTTTGGAAGGATAATCGGAAGTCGACTTAGAATTTGGCTTCGGTTCTTGTCAGAAGGGAGAGAGAGCTCCTTGATTTGTTGAGTTGATGAGTGATTATGAGTTTCTGCGTGTTTCATTCATCATTGGCAGTGTGCGAAGGTTTAGAACAAGGTTTTAATTGATATGAGGTTTGTTACCGGCATCAAGTTTGTTTTGAACAGCTACTGTTAGTGGAATTATTGCTATGAGTGTGCGAGTTATGTGGTATATCATGTGATTGCATCTTGGGTTATGGTTATGACTTGATACAACTTGATCAGACTTATACAGTGTGTAGATGCGAGTTTCGAGTCTTGTGAGAAATTTCACATGTTGTAAATTGGATTCAAAGGTTTACGGGCTAATGTTGAAGGAAGAATCTTTGGTTGTGTTGAGTTAATGGACTTATATGGGTTGGCGTGACATGGAATCACGCCTGGGTATGTGCATGGTAAGATTACACGGTGACCTGATCGCATTGGAATGACTATGGGCATGTTCGATGACGAACGCATGTTTAAGTGGGGGAGAATGTAACGATTGGACCGATCATTTTGAGCATTTGCACTTCCCTCGATGGACGGCATGAGTAGCTCAGTATGATGTATTATATCTTTTATGTTTCGTCGGTTTTGGTTTTTGGGTGATTCAGAATTAGTTTGAAAGAATGAATTTCATGTTTGAAGCTTTAAGTTGGAAGAGTTGACCAAGTTTGACTTTTTGTGTATTTGACCTCAGATCGGAGTTTTGATGGTTCGTTAGGTCCGAATGGTGGTTTTGGACTTTAGCATATGCCCGGATTTGCATTTGGATATTTCTAGAAGATTTCGGCATTAATTGGCGAAAGTTGGAAATTTGAAGGTTTGGAATGTTCATAAGTTTGACCGTCAGTTGACTTTGATGATATCGGGTTCGGATTGTGGTTTGGGGAATTGTAATAGCTTTGTTATGTCATTTGAGACTTGTGTGCAAAATTTGAGGTCATTACGGATTTATTTGATGTGGTTCGGCACGAGTTTTGGAAGTTAAAAGTCCAAAAGTTCATTAAGTTTCATTTGAGGTGCCATACGTTGTTTCGATGTTGTTATGTATGATTTGAGGCCTCGAGTAGGTCCGTGTTATGTTATGGGACTTGTTGGTATATTCGAACGGGATCCCGAAGGGCTCGGATGAGTTTCGGACGAGGTTCAGATAGTTTTGGATCACTTTGTCTATGTTGGTTTGGCAGGGATTCTAGTGTGACCGCACCTGCGGAGCTATAGGCGCAGGTGCAGAGCCGCAAAAGCGGAAAAAGAGTCGTAGAAGTTGAAAGTGTGGCTAGGGAGAAGAGTCCGCAGGTGCGAAAGTTTGGGCACTGTAGCGCGTCAGCAGATGCGAACATTGTGATCGCAGAAGCGAAAATGGATGGTGGGTGAGAAGGTCGCAAATGTGGAGTGCAGACGCATCTGCAGGGCCGCAGGTGCGGCAACTTTAGCACATAAGCACAATTGCAGAAGCATGTATTGGTGTCACAGAAGCGACAACTACTGGATTGAGGCTTTCTCGCAGGTGTGAGTTTTTTTTGCTGCAAAAGCGGAGGTCGCAGGTACGACTATTTGTTCGCATTTGCGAAATGACTGGGCAGAAGCATATAATATCGAGGGTTTGTTCATATGGTAATATTTTGAGTTTGGGAGCTTGGATTTGGGCAATTTTGGAGGCAATTTTCACCACATTGGTTGTGGTAATTGTTCAATACTCAGTTTTAATTATATTTAGTGAATCTATCTTTGTTTTTGGCATTTGATTAATGATTTCAAAGGAGAAATTGGGGGGTTTGTCTAAACTTTCATAAAGTGAATTTTTGAGTTTTGAACATCGATTCGGAGTCGGATTTGAGTGAAACTAGTATGGTTGGACTAGTGGTTAAATGGGTTTTCAGATTTTGTGAGTTTTGTGGGGTTCCAAGGTGTGGGCCCAAGTTTTACTTTTTGGTTCACTTTGGGCTTTTGATTAAAGATTCAACCTTTATCCATTGGGTTTATTTCCTTTGGCATTATTTGATATTTTTGATTTCCTTTTGGAAAGTTTCGAGCCGTTCGGAAGTCGATACGTGCAGGATGACATTTCTAAAGTATTGTTTGGCTTGCTCGATATCTCTTTTGGCTTGTTTGGAGGTAAGTATCTTATCTAAGCTAGGTTGAGGCACTAGTTGCCTTTTGTGATAGTTACGTGCTATAGGTGCACACATGTGTGAGGTTTGAGCCATGTGCTAACACCGGAGGTATTTATCCATGCCTGGGTTGTGCTTAGGCTATGATAAGCGAATTGACTGCTAAGCTTTAAGCTATGATATTTCTCATATTTGTAACGTTGTGTGAACTATTTGAGCCATGTTTGAGGCTATATAGAAGTTTCATCCCTGAATGAACTTTATAAATGCTATTATGTGATGAAATTCCCGATTTGAGCTATGATAGCATACTTTGCACATGACTACACTTTAGTATGTCATTTATACCAGTCCAGGAGCATGACATTTGTTATTCATTCATCACATATATGTATTCTTGTTTATTTGGTCCTGTGATATTATTGGACTGGATGCATGTGACTACGCTAGGCCGATTGGTTTGTAATGCCTGTGACCATGCCAGGCTGATTGTGTTGTTATGCATGTGACCACACCGGGCTGATTGTGAGTATCGGCACGTGAATTGTCCGTGCAACATCTGGGTTGTCCGTGCGGATCCAGATACTGACATTATGGCACATTAGTTGTTTGTGCAACATATGGGTTGTCTGTGCGGTTGATATTGAGCCTGTGACCATGCCGGGCGATTTATGATATTCAGCATGTGACCACGCCGGGTTGGTAACACATTGAATTGGCCGTTCTTGCATGTGGATACGGATCCGTACCCCTAGAGTCACCCTCTCATGTTTTTCTCTTGATGGTGTACACGCAGATTGAGGGAAACCGACGGGTTTCTGGTTGATGTGAGCTATGGGAGAGCTGGTTACTTTTATTAGATCGGGTTGCACGCCGCAACAGGCCTTATTGGTATATGGTTATTGAATCAGGTTGTGCGCCGCAACGAACTGATATTTGGTTATTGCATTTCATCTTTACTTGAAATTTCCTCGAGTCTGTACCTGATTTTACTTGCATATCTTCCTTATATGCTGGATTGTTGACTGAGCAGAGCATTTTAAAACAAAGAATTGTGACCATCAAAGTAAGTTTACTTGAGATTTTCTGTTTTGATCATATATATGTTATATACTTGTTGAAATTATAAAAAGCTCAGGTGTTAGTGGGTATCATCAATAGTTCTTGCTTCTTTTACCTTGCTCAGGTTAGTTAGGATACTTATTGAGTACATGGGGTCTATTGTACTCATACTAGACTTCTGCACCTTGCGTGCATATCTTGGTGTTGATGCTGCTGTGTATGTTTAGAGGGCTGGCATTAAAGATGTACCAGCGTTCTAGTTGTGGCTATCATTTGTCCTTGGTAGCTTTAGATTCGAATTCTGTTCATATACATTTCAAACATATGTTGTATTTATTTCACTTGAGTCTTGTAAATCTAAGTCCTAGTGGCTCATATTTTTTACTACCAGTCCTTGAGGAGTTGTATAAAAATTTAGTTATTTCATTTTTGACTCTTATCATCATCATATTATGTTTTATTGTTATTTGTCTTACCTAGCAGGTTGGGTGAGGTGTTATCACGACGGATTGATTTTTGGGTTGTGTAATTTATAACTTTTCCTCAATGTGAATCACGACCTTTACAACTTCAACACCAAAACTCAACAATAAGATATTCCCAGAAATAATAACTTCAAATAAGGTAACTCGACAGTCAAATATTTAACAATGCAATGAGAGAACAATAACTTCAGCTAAGCATGTAATGGAAAATAACAAGCAAGAGATGAGACAGGTATTAACAATTTCAAGTGAAGCATGTGGAGATAGACTAACGATGATGGATATCACATGTTATGACAACTCAATTAAAGGCATGAAAAGAATCTACATAGCTTAAACCGGTCAATTACCACATTTAGCCCGTGTACACACTTGTGACCTTGCGTACACAACTTTCATGTATCACAATTAACACAAAGCAACACCAATCCTAAGGGAAAATTCTCCTGCACAAAGTTAAGCAAGACACTTACCTCAAAACATGCTAACTCAATCCACTAGTAAGCCTTTTCCATGATTATCCAACTCCTAATTGCTTAAATCTAGCCAAAATAACTTTATGCCATAAGTACAAACCATAGGAAACAATTTCGAATAATAAAGGTGCAATCTTTAAAGATAATTAAAAAGTCAACTCAAAAAAGTCAATCCCGAGCCCGCGTCTCGAAACCCGACCAAACTTACAAAATTCGAACACCCATTCGATAACGAGTCCAACCATATTAATATTACTCAATTCTGTTCTCAAATTGACCTTCAAATCCTCAAAATATAGTCTATGAAGTTTTCAAAATTTTTTTCAATTTTTCCAACTCAAAACACTAATTAAATGATAAAAACGATGATAGATTCATGTATAACAGCCAAATCCGAGTTAGAATCACTTATCCCGATCAATTCCTTGAAACTCCCTCTCAAAATTGCCACAAACATAGCTCTCTAAGTCAAAAGATGAAGAATAAAATAAAACCCTTGTTCCTATCATTTTGCGATGTCGGCTTCTTGGGAAAATAGGTCGCTTCTGCGACTCCATATCTGCGGATGACAGATGCAGCTTCATTAAAGCTCAGCAAATTTTGATTCTGCGTTCCGGCAAGCATATCTGTGCTTCTGCTTTTGCGGAAATAAGGCGCTTGTGCACATCCGCTTCTACGAGCAATGACCGCGCCTGTGGTCCCAAGTCAACAAGCCATACTCCGCTTCTGCAGGAAAGAAGTCCGCACCTGCGCTTGCGTACCTGCGCGAGGCCCTCCGCACCTGCAGACTTAGCTCACCCAGCCCCATCTCGCACCTATGAAGACTCCCTCGCACCTACGTGACCGCAGTTGCTGCCACTTCCACAGCAGGTGCGATGACACCAGACTTTAGCTACTTCAGCAATCTCTAGGTCCAAATTTGATCCCGATTTCAATCCGATTCACACCCGGGGCCCCATGAACCCTGTCCCAGTACACTAACATGTTTCAAAACACCTAATGAACCTACTCGAGGCCTAAAATCACATCAAACGACATCGATTTCACAAATCGCAACCCAATTCAAGCCTATTGAAACCATGAACATCCAACTTTCAAAACTAATGCCGATTTATACCAAACCAACTCCGATTGACCTTAATTTTTGTACACAATTCATAAATGACACAACTGACCTATTTTAACTTCTGGAATCGGAATCCGACCTTCGACTTTCTAACATTCACCAATTAAAGCCGAAACGACATACGAACCTCCAAATCAATATCCTAACGCGCTCCTAAGTCCAAAATTACCATACAGAGATATCGAAATGATCAAAACTCTACTCCAGAGTTGTCTACATAAAAGTCAAACTCGGATAAACTCTTTCAACTTAAGCTTCGCACTTTGAGACTAAGTGTCTCATTTCACTTTGAAATTCACCTGAAATCAAAACCAGCTACCTCGGCAAGTCACATAACCACAATATAATATAGATGAGGCAATAAATAGGAGAGCAAGGCTAAAATACTCAAAACAACCAGCTGGGTCGTTACACTAACCATATCAACAAGATCCAAAATATGACACAGACCTACTCGAGGTCTTAAATCACACCAACTCACATTAAAATCACAAATCACACCTCGAGTCAAGCTTAATAAACTAATCAAATTTCTAACTTCCAAACTCATGTCGAAACACATCTAACCAACTTAGAATGACCCCAAAATTTGCACACAAATCATAAATTACCACACGAACTTATCCCAAGGCTCGAAATTCCAAACATACCTCGATAACCACAAAGTCTACTTTGATCAAACTTATTAATTCTCCTAACCTTCAAATTTTCAACTTTCGATAATTGGAGCCAAAATATCCTAGGAATCTCGAAATCCAAATCTCAAAATATGCCTAAGTCCAAAATCACCATACAAACCTATTGGGACCATCAAAACACCATTTCGAGGTCTTGTATACAAAAGTCAAATATTGGTCAACTCTTACAAATTATGCTCCTAACAATGGAATTAAGTGTTCCAATTTACTCCAACACCTTCCCGAACCCAACCAACCATCAACACAAGTCACAGAACAACAAACAAGTATATATAAAGTATCAAATATGGAAATAGGACTTAGATACACAGAACGAGCGACCAGATCGTTACAATATCATTGTGGGTATTACTGAGAATATGAATAAAAGACTGATTGGGGATGTAACTATGGGGGAGGTGAAGAACCCTAGCGTTGATTGTATGAATCCATTATTCTGTCAAGAGTACTAGTCAATTATCTCAGATGAGGTTCAAGCTTTGAAGAGCTTTTTCCAAACAGGATGTTTGCATTCATCCTGGAATGTGGCTTTGATTACGTTGATTTTAAAGTATAAAGCTCTTGTGTCTGTGAGTCGGTATAAGACAATTAGTCTTTGCACTACAGTTTATACGATTATGACAAAGGTATTGGCTAATAGAATGAAGCATTTTTTAAAGCATGTAATTTTCCCTAATCAGGCAGCTTTTGTTAGTAATAGACAAATTATTGATAATATGGTCTTAGTACATGAATTTGTGAGCTTATTTGGAAATATAAGGAAAGGGAAAATTAACTTCATGGCGATTAAGCAAGATATGTAGAAAGCATATGATCGGGTAGATTGGGGCTATGTGAAGCAAATGATGATCCATATGGGATCTGTTCTATGCCCTTGTTCTTTAATCTGAATGTAAAGATAAGAAATGATGTAATTCCATCAAAAGGGTTAAGGCAAGGTGACTCCCTTTCACCATAACTTTTTGTTATTTGTGCGGAGAGGTTGTCTGCGTTGTTGAAACAAGCTGAGCAGCATAATATACTAACTGGATTAAAGTTGGTTAGGAAAGCCTTCAGTCTCACACCTATTATTTGCAGATGACTCTTTCATCTTCCGTGAAGCTTCGATACAGAGTGCAATTAAAATTCAAATAATTTTGCAGGTATATGGAAGGTTTTCTGGACAGCTTAAAAACACTGGTAAATCTGTAGTTTTCTTTAGCAAAAATATTGAAAGGCAAGAGAGGAAAGAGATTTGTAATATGCTAAGAAATATGAAATATATACCAAGGGAATGTAATTGGACCTGTTAGTAGTAGTTAGAAGATCGAAGAGGGAGATGATGTCTTTCATTAAGGATAGAGTTTGGGCTAAAATAAAGTGTTGGAAAGGACATTTTTTAAGTCTAGCTGGAAAGGAAGTATTATTGAATCAATTCTTTCAACTATACCCACTAATGCCTTGACAAGGTCTAGAGTGCCAGATGGATTGTGTAAAGAGATCACATTTTTGTTTAATAAATTTTGATAGGGGAAAGATGAGGGGATACAAAAATTGCATCTAGAGAAATGGGAGAGGCTTTGTGATTCCAAAAGCAAAGAGGGCCTGGTCTTCCGAGACATGAAAGCCTTCGATATGGCCTTATTAGCGAAAATGGCATGGACAGTGTTGAATAATCCGTATATAGTTTCTAGATTGTTCTTTTATGAATGCTGAAGTAAAAGGGCCTTCCTCATGGATATGGAGAAGTTTAATGTGGAAAAAGAGCTTTTACCAAATTAGTAAGATAGAATATAGCTGATGGTGCTCTAGTGAATGTGTAGACTGACTCATGCTGCCTAAGGATGAGAATTTTAACCCGAGTACAACACATCTTAATAGGGACGAAGAGTTCAAGGTTAAAGATTTGATTGATAGCGAGAGATCATTTTGGAAAGTAAATGTGCTTAATAATTTATTTTGTGAGGATGATATAAGAGCTACTCTTTCCATTCTCTTGTCCCAATTAGATATTAAAGATAGGGTCTTATGTCACTTTACAAAGTCTGTAACTTATGAAGTATGATTAGGGTACCACTTACCAGAATCTTCTTTGGAGGCACAAGAGGGAAGAAATAGTAGGATTAATTCAACTAGTCAATCATTCCCAAAGACCTTTTGGTTGAATTTGTGGAAAATAAATATTAAAAATAAGCTAAAGCATTTCTCGAGAAAGCGTGTGATGACTGCTTTACTTGTTAAAAGTGTGTCGACGAAGAGGCTAAGCCTACAAGATGCTACATGTAAGGTTTATGGGTTAGAAGAACCGTTGATCATATGTTCTTTCGCTGCCCGAGATCCTTAGCTGTTTGGAAAATGAAACCTTTGTTATTGCCGGATATACATAGAATTAATAATTTTTCAAAGTGGTGTTATGATATTTTTTAGAATGTTAAACTATTTTTAGAATCAATGAACCTATTGAACTTCTCTATACATCTAATGTGATTTATTTGAAAAGCAAAAAATAGTTGGTCTTTTAATAGTGAAATGTGGGATGTGCCTAATATTGTGTCACAAGCATTATTTGATTATCATGAATCTAAAAAAATTGACTCTATAATTACTCCTAAAAATAATATATCTTTTATTGATGAGAAACTAACCATTTTCCAAGATGAAATTTTATTTTTTATAGATGTAGGTCTGCAAACGGATTAAAGAAATCAAATATTAGTGTGGTGGCAGCTGATGCTAGTGGAATGTAGAATGACCGGTCAAGTTTCATTATTCCTATGGGATCGGGCTGAACGCCTCAGCAATATTATTACAGATAGGATGTATGACGTCGACAGTATTATGAGATGCAGCCATGGATCGGACCATACGACTTCGGCAATGTACATTATAATTATGGGAACGAGCCGTACGCCATGGCAATATTGTGCCATTACTCTTTTAGAATCGGGCATTCTTCTCGGTAGAATCGTGCGTAATATAGGATAAGAAGTCAACCTTGTTGACGACTAATTTTGACCCTTCCCTTTTTTTGAATTAACTTTTTTACGCTTATTGCAACAATAATGTAATAGGATATTTTAAAATTATTACTATATATGTTTCTCAATTTTAAATAATATATTAGGTAATAATAAGCATAATAATATTTAACAATATTAATTATATAATTATAATAATTTATTCTTAAATAATTAAAATTATATACTTTAATTAATTAGCTTTTACAATTTAATATGTCAGTATTTTAATTTTTCTGACTATTTTGATAACATAAATTAGCTTAGTTAATTAATAACACATCCACTAATTGTATTTTATTATGTTTATTCGGATTAAATAAGTTTAATTAATTTAATATATAGGGGAAGGGGAGGGGGGGTTAAAACTTTAAAGTAAGCTATAATTGCAATTGACTAGATTTATTGAAGTGGCCATAAGATAAATTTCTATTTCAGCTTAGATACCCAACTAATTGGCCCAAGCCCAATTCCCCTGACCCCGTCCAATCAGCCTACTACCCGTCCCCTTTGGCAATCCTCGCCACTCCCTCTACACCAATCACACCACGCCACATCACCCCTCCAAAGCCACTCACATAACAAACAAAATCCATCATGACCGTTGATCAAATTTATCAATAATCCAAATAAGGGAAATTTATCATAATTTCCCTTATTTTAAACCCTCTAGCTCATTTATCTCAACCGTTAGATCAGAATGATCCAACGGCCCCCGTTTATCCTCATAAATATTTTCATCTCATTTTTAGTTAAAAAATCCAGAGCCATTGTTCTAAATGATCCAACGGCCCCTATGTGATCTCTCATTTAAAACTAAGCCAACACCCTTAAACCCTAATCATTTTCTCATAACGCCAGCCGCCTCATTTCCCGTTCTCTCTCTTTTCTCTCATCATCTCACCACTCTTCCATTCTTAGACCTTGCACAAATCAGTGCAAGCTCGCTGAAGACAACCAAAACTTCATCATCCCCCCCTCCCCCCCGCTATTTAGCTGCGAATCTAGCCGAGAACATTCCCATTCTCTTCATCCCCATTCAAATATCAAAATCCAAAAATCTAGCTTCAAACATGAAAGTCACGGAGCCTCATCATCACACCTTATTTTGTTCAAATCCGTCTTTAAAGCTTGCATGCATCCTCCAGATTTGGAGGAATCTTAACTCACTGTGACATATGATGACCCAGAGGTCAAACGTAGTGACCTATGTATATTAGTTTTATCCGGTGGTCCGCTGGTCTCACGGGCTAGTCTGGTCAACATTTTCGAAGAGGTAAACCGGCTAGTCTGGTCAATATTTTCGAAGAGGTAAAATCCCTACCCTGATTTCCCCTCTGAATTTTCATTTTTCCCCTTTTGATTTCATCAGAGTTCATTATCATCATCTTCCACTGATTTTCAAATTTGAATGAAACCCCTAAGGTCTCAGTCGTAGCTATAAATACCAGGCTTTAGTGACCTCACCAACACACACAACTACCATAAAAATCTTAGTAATTGCTCTACAACCGACTTTCTTTAAGTATTTAGTGAATCCCTATAAATTTCTTTCCTTTTGTTTTCTGATCGATTTGAAACGCTAAGAATTGGTAGTGAATACTAGACCTTAAACGGCTTAGTATAGCTACTTGGTTTGCTGCTCCAAAGAAGGTCAGCAGACTACTGATTTTACTTTAATCAATTAGATTTATCCTAGAGTTCTCTCATGTTGTTTTCATTTGATTATCTGATATTTGCTGTTAGTCCTCTGCCTACGCTCCTTCATGATAATCATTAGTCAAGCATGTGACTTTCAATTATGTTCTGCCGCTTGTATTTGTTTCCACTTGACTAATTGACGCTTCGCGTTAATAATTATGTTTATCTCCTATGTTGTTTGTTTAAACAAAATGTCTTTTTATGATCATTGAATCTCGTTTCTCATGTTCATATTTTGTATAGTCACAATTTCCTTTGTTGTTAGTCATTCAGATTCTTACCTTATCTTGTTTGGCTAATTGGAGTCTGTCATCCGTAGTGTGCATACCCTATCATGTTGGCATACTTGGTCGTTTGAAGCCTTATTCTGTTTATCATGCTAACATAAAATAGAGTCTGTAATAAAACTTGAATATTGGGTCCTAATATGTTTAGCAATCCTATTTGTTATTGGTGAAATCATGCATGCTGCTTGTACTGATTGTTATAGTTGTAGATACCATACTTGTAGGTTTCACCTTAACATTAAAATCTGATCATCATGTCCTGATTAGTATCTTTGTTATCTTCTCTGATTGGCCTGATTTTGGTGGAGTTAGTTAGAGGTCTAAAGTATTTGTCCTAGGCTGCTTAATGTCCATTGGAATTTAATCATGAGTTGTTTCTCTTTGTTGGTGTATCTATTTATCTTTAAATGACAGCCCTAAGTTGTTTAATTTCTTCAAGGTTTCTAGCATTAATGACATAGGCTCACTGATTGTAAAAATTTTTATGTTGTTACTGTTGTAAAATTATGAAACAGTAGATCTCTAATGAAAACTCAGTAAGTGAATGTATTTGTCTGTCTTTTGCGAACTCCAACCAATGCCTTAAATCACCTAGAGTGACATTCTTGAAATTGAAATTACCTGTAACATAGCAAGTATGCTCATAGAAATGTATAGTTAATGTAACGGCCCGATGTGTCGTAGAAACACATATGATACTAATTGTTTAGATTTGGCTTGTCTTAAGTGCAAATCCCTATTTGTAATTATGCAATTTTAACATTCTTGCAGGGTAAGAGGTATAAGAATCTAATAATTAAGAAAAGAGTTCAAAAAGGCAAGTAATGCAGGATACGCGGTCGCATTTCTAACATGCGGACCGCATATCTTACATGGGCATCGCATACTTGGACAAATTTCTGGGCAAAGGTTCATGTCAGAAATGAAGTCTGAAATGCGGACCGCATTAATAGAATGCGGACCGCAAATTGCACTGCCAGTGTCGCACAGAAACCGGACCGCAAATCTCACAGTGAGATCGCATAATGAGGCAGAGTTTTGGGCCAAATGCCATGTCATAAATGCGGTCCAAATGCGGACCGCATGTTGAGTTTGCGACCAGAATGCGATCGCATTCTGGAAACCTAAAATTTTATTTTGTCCCTAATTTGGACCCACTATAAATAGGAACTAGGAACCGTAACATTCAAAAACCCCCTTATTTCGTCAATTACCTCAGAAAAACTCACCAAAACACCCTCAAACCCCAGCAAATCAACCTCCAAATCACCTTGAAAACAACCCCAAAATCCGTGAAAATGTATCCAAAATATAGTCATCAACCTCCCATTTACCAACCCAACTTTCCCCATTTAAACCCACTAAGAACCAGCTGCAACTCACCGGAAAATAGCCCCAGCTTAAGCTGAAAAAACAACACTAGAATCACTCCCTTCAAATTCTAACATCTATTACAATAAACCCCACTCTCTAACACCAAAGACCCAACTCAAATTACTGCAAATTGTGCCAAGAATTGCAGCTGAGTTAAGGCACCCTACCAAGTTGTAGCTCGTTAGCTCCAATTGAGTTCGCCTAAAGTTCGTGAGCATTCATAAAAGGTTGCGCTCGAAGAATTTTTGGAACTCTAGGAAGTTATTGCAAAGCAAGGTAAGTGTTTGTTCTAACCTTAGCTCGAGGGATTAGAAATCGTATCTTATTTGTTAAATTGCTCCTTGTTGAGAACAACGTATAGGCATGGTGACGAGTGTCTATATGTTGGTGTCACGCATGACCGTGGGTCATATATGGATAATCCTTGTGTGACTATTGTTTCGAATTGTTGAATATTATCCTCGATTTGGTGTGATATGATGCATGTGGGAGCGGGTGGTACGCCTACCACAAGGTTGCTTCATTTTAGTTGTTCCTTTCGGTTATGGTTCTAGCCTTTTTTTTGTTCGGTATAAAGTCGATGGTTAACTAGACTAGTTGAGCAAGGAGTTCGTGGGAGTCTAAAGGGTCCAGCATCAAAATTTGTGGGTAGTGTCTAAGGAGTTCGTAGAGGTTTAAAGGGTCTAGTGTCACATTAGTAGAGTCGTGTCTAGAGTTAATAAAATGATAATTGGGTTGGGAGGTTAATTGTAGAGCTTCGACTGTAATTGAGTACTAACATTGATTGAGCTAAATAGGAGTCAAGTTTGGTTTGGTTATAGCTGAATTCCCCCTGGCCAGGATGATTGTTTGCTGTTATTTGTTCCCTTGCTGGGAAGTTGTTCTGTCGATTTGTTCCCTTGCCGGGATTTCTTGTGATTGTTGTGATGATGAAAGTGGGAGCGGGTGGCACGCCTGCCACGAGATATTATGAAAGTGGGAGCGGGTGGTACACCTACCACAGTATATATATATTGTAAGTGGGAGCGGGTGGCACGCCTGCCACGGGATGTGATGTATGTGGGAGCGGGTGGCATGCCTGCTACAAGAGGTTACTGTAAGTGGGAACGGGTTGCATGCCTGCAACAAGAGGTTACTGGAGGAAAAAGGGTGGATTGTATTACATTTCATTGTATTAAAGGCTGAATTGCAGTTTTCTTTCTTATTCATTGATGATTCGTTTCGTTTTATTTGTCTGCTATTCCGATGTATGTTTTCTTTTTCCCCGTTTAAATTGTTTATGTATTTTATCTTCTGCTATAGATACATATATGCTTGAAATTGCACAGGTTTATCTGGAGTCTGGTCCTAGCCTCGTCACTACCTCGCCGGGGTTAGGCCAGTCACTTACCAGCACATGGGGTCGGTTGTGCTGATACCGCACTCTACACTCTTTTGTGCAGATCCCAATGCCGCAGGCTACGAACAGTAGGAAGCTCCCAGCCTTTGATTTTCAGGCGACCCAAGGTAGTTCTGCTGACGTTCGCAGATCTTGGAATCCCCTGTCCATTTCTTGTATTTGTTTCTTCTATGTAGTCCAGAAACACCATTTTGTTATATTCTTCAGACCCTATTTGTAGTACTCTTAAATAGTCTGTGAAACTGTGACACCAGATCTTGGATAGACCGTTGTGGATAGTTTATCAGCAATAGTTGTGTAAAGTATTAACTTTGTATTTATTTCGCTTGTTGAATTACTGCTTTTCAGTTGATGCATTTGTGATGTAATGAATTCGTAAATAGAAACGTGGTAATTAGTCCGATTGACTGGCTTGCCTAGCTTGCACTAGTAGGCGCCATCACGACGCCCGAGGGTGGGAAATCCGGGTCGTGACAGTAAGGAAGTGAGGTAATAATTAATCATTAAATGAATGCTTTTGAATGTGTCAAAAATATGTATGCAAACTCAAACCTGTACAAAGATCGATATACCTCGATACACAATCCATGTATCAACATAACCCGATACAAAATCTATGTATCATTCTAGTATAAAATCTATGTACCGACCATGCTCACAGGATCCAAAGTAACGTGGATATTACCTGACTCCGTAGGGAGGAATCCAAATCCAAGCCTAAAGAGGAGCATAATAGCATCAAATCAATATCCGATCATCATGTCCAATGTGCCATAACAGTATCTCATCCGCACGCTTTATCTTTTGTGCCTAAGTTCTTAGTCCAAATTAAATTTACTTATTAAAAATGTATGCATATACTCAACAATTACAAATAAAAGGTGCACAAGGACTTAATAAAAATTATACGGATGTGTGCTAGTGAAAACTCTATGTGAATACGAATAATTTATGCAATTCAACACATCAGGAATAAGTTCCCAAGCCTTAGTAAATAACCATAAACCTAGGCATGATTTCTAACATGAATAAGAAAGCAAACTTAGTCACATAAGCTAAATAAATTATGAATCAAATGAGCACATAGTCAAGACAAGGCATACACTAATCAAATTCTACCCTAATTATGATAAACTCGGTAAGTGCATATACTCTTCCCACCATATATATACACCAACCCCAATACCTTAAACACATAGAAATCAAGTCGAAACCTAGGGGTTTCCTTTTTAACAAGGTTAGCTAAGAGACTTACCTCCACTCGGTAGCCTTTAACCTTCCAAAACAACCTTTCCTCTTAAATCAATAATGTCAAATAAAGCAATAGGAATCCATTTCAAACAATAAAGTTCAAATATTTAATCAAATTCTCAAAAGTCAATAAAACTCAAACCGGGCCCACAAGGTCAAACCCTAAGTCAAGGGATAGATCTCGACTACCCATAACCCCACGAGTCCAAGTATGTGATTAGATTCCAAAATCGAGTCCAAATTTACTCCCATATCCCCAATTTATACTCTACAAAATTGTGTCACTTAAGTCCCGACAACTTGCATCTGCAGAGTTTTCCTTCGGAACCCTATCCAATCATGCCAACAATTCCTAATACCTTATCCAAACTTGTATAAGGGTTCAAAATCCACGAATAACATCAAAACCAAGAATCTCCAATCAAGATCAATCTCTTAAGTTCATAAACTTCCAACTTCAAACCAAACGTTCGATTCAATCCTAACCAATCCGGAATGAACCCAAACTTTGCACACAAGTTCCAAATGACTAGATGAATCTATTCCAATTCCCGAAACAATAATCCGAATCTGATAGACTCAAAGTCAACTCTCGATCAAACTTATGAACTCCCTAATTTTATAAATTGCCATCTTTTGGCAAATAACGCCAAAACATCCTAGGAACCTCCAAATTAAATTATGAACATATGCCTAAGTCCAAATCACCATAAGAACCATTTGGAACCATCAAAATATCAATATGAGATTGTCTACGTAAAAGTCAAACCTAGGTCAACTCTTACAATTTAAGCTTTCAAAATGAGACTGTCTCAATTCACTCGTAAATATTCTCGAACCAAACCAACCAAAACCCCAAGCCACAAAACCACAAACACACATACGAGAAGCTTTAAATAGGAGAGCTAGGCTCAAATCATTACAACTTCATCCTCCACGGTGGTTCCTTGCTCACCCTCGTCAAATTCCATATAAAAAGAGTTTAACTTTTTATAGATGTAGAAAAGGTACTCCACAATTTTAACCAAGTCCAAGCAAAATAGGAAAAAGTCCTTCCATGACTGCTTCGCACATGTTTTGGCATCTGACTTGGGCGCATTTTTTAGCACCTCACACCACATATGGTGGCTAATTTCGAGCGCTGTAATAGCAAAGTCTCTCTTGAATGCCACAGATGTTACTTCAAGCTTTCAAAACTCTATTTAATATGCTTTCCATTATGTCATGTGTCCTCTCATTGATTTGGAATCTTTTAGTAACTTTTGTGATATTCCTTACATTGTAAACTTCATTATTGTCATATAATGATTAGCAAGTAATCATTATATGACTAATCTTCACGTCAGCCCCTTGGTGCATTATTTGCTGTTACAATACCAAAATTCCACCTGTAGGATCGTGATGGCACCTAATACCTAGGGCTAGATAACTCTATCATATAGCAAGATCAACTGAATCAAACAACAACTTAAATAATAATGAATGCTGAAAAGTGTATTAATATAACCAAAAGCGAAAATACATAAGTCACTCAAATCCCAAAGCTGGTGTAAACTCTACAGAGAAAACATGCGAAATCTCAAATACAATACTATTTGGAAATACAATAAACAGTAGTACGAAAATTAGCAGAAGGTGACTCCGAGGCCTGCGAGCAAAATGGCAGATATACCTTGAAGTCTTCACAGTAATCTCAGATCAGCTTGCTACTGACCGGTACGCTTAGAGGTACCTGAATATGCACAAAAATATGCAGAAGCATAGTATGAGTACACAACAATCGGTACCCAGTAAGTATCAATATTAACATCGGTTGAATAGTGAAGAAGTTCAAGTAACGACACTTACTAGACATAAAAACCTATGCTGAAAATAAATATAAAGCTAATAACGGAAAGCAAAATCAATAAATGGCAACAAAGAGTAAACATATGATAAAATAACAAAATAATCAAAACACAGTTAAAATAAAAGTGAAATCAATTAAGAAACAATGACAGTTCAAATCATCAAACCGTTCCAACACAAGATTTACCACAAGAATCACCTCGAGGTACGACACCTACAAATTACAAATCACAAATCTTCCTTATGACGCCGCGTGAGCTTCACATTCTTAAAGTATTTTCCCTGAAATATCTTCACACGCATAAGCCCCCCTTATCGCGCCGCGTGTGCTTCACAATGAAGTAATTCCCCTTTCTAGTAACACACACATAAACCCTTTATCTCACTGCATGCGCCTGTAGTCGATACACATCCTCAAAGAGTTGTCTTTCTTCTTCACATATAGAATTGAAGCACCCCAAGGTGAGACATTTGGTGTGATGAAACCCTTATCAAGCAACTCTGAAGTCATTCATTTAATTTCTTTAATTCCCCTGGTGCCATGCGTTATGATAGAATAGAGATGGGATAAGTGGCCGATACCAAGTTAATACCAAAATCAATATCCTTATTGGGTGGCATGCCCGGTAGGTCTTTTGGGAACACATCTAGGAACTCTCTCACTATCGGAACTGACTCAACAGTAGGAGTACCAGCACTAACATCCCTCACAAATGCTAAGTATGCTAAGCACACCTTCTCAACCATCCGTTGTGCCTTAAGAAAGGATACCACCCTACTAGGAACATGGTCCAATGTACCTCTCCACTCTAACCTCGGTAACCCTAGCATGACTAACATCACGGTCTTATCGTGACAATCAAGAATAGCGTGATATGATGACAACTAGTCCATGTCTAAAATCACATCAAAGTCCATCAAATTGAGTAGCAGAAGGTCAACCCGGTCTCATAACCCCCGATAATGACAAAGCAAAACATAGACACGGTCTACCACAATAGAGTCTCCAACAGGTGTAGACACATAAACGTGAGTACTCAAAGATCACGAGGCATATCCAAATATAAAGCAAAGTAAGATGACACATACGAATAAGTGGAACCCAAATCAAATAGAACTAATGCATCCCTATGACAGACCGGAACAATACCTGTAATGAAAGCATTTGATGCCATAGCCTCAGTCCTACTAGAAAAAGCATAACAACGGGCCTGACCTCCCCCTCTAGGACACCCTATACCCACATGTTGTCCACCCCTAGTTGGCTGTGCAGGTGGAGTAGAAATTGAAGTAGCAACCATAGCGTTTGTACGCTGTGGAGGTCAACCTCTCCTAAGTCTAGGATAGTCCCTCACCGTACACCTATTATCACCACACTCGAAACAACCTCTCGGCGGGCATGGCTGTTGGAACTAATTCGACCCGAACGGCTAGAATAATCACTGTAGGCACCCCGTGTAGGAGGTGCACTAGAAGATGGCTATCCAAAATAGGTACTATGAGGTCCTTGAATAGCTGGAGCACTCGAGTAGCCTGAAGTGCAGAATGAACTGGTCGACTGATAAAACCCCTGCCATGACGAGCTGATACTGTAGAATGACTACCACTAAATCCTTCAAAATCTCGAGGCCTCTTGGCCTCCCTATCCCCTCTCTCTCTCTTGGTCATAGAAACGCTCTAGTCTCCTAGAGATCTGCAAGACCTGCTGAAATGGAGTATCAATCTCCAACACCCATTCCATCCCAATTCTGAGACCCTAATTGAGCCCCTCGATGAATCTACAAACACTTTCTCTAATTGTAGAAACCAAAGCAGGTGCATGACAAGATAACTCACTAAACCTCATGGCATACTCTGACACCATCATATTCCCCTGGCGCAACCGCTCAACGGTGTGCAACACATCCCTTAGGGTCTGTTGAATGAACTCCCTCAAAAAAAGATCAATGAACTGAGCCTAAGTAAGTGGCGTTGCACCAACTGGTCTACTCTCCTCATAAGCCTTCAACCATCTATATCCAGACCCGTCAGCTGGAAAGTAGTAATGTCAAACTCGCTCACCGCCACTATGTCCATAGTGCACAGAATACAATGACACTAATCTAGAAAACCCAGTGCATCTTGAGAAACTGCACCAGTGAAAGTAGGAGGTAAATACTTCTTGAACCTCTCAAGACTCTTTTCCTCCTCCTTTGATGCCACTGGCCTGACCTCAGGCTGAACCACGCTCACGGGCTGTACCAACATAGCACCTAAAACCTAATCAACATAGGCCAGCTGCTCTGGAGTATGGGCAACGGGAGTTTGATAATGCCCTAGCTTGGGGAGCGAGACCGATGCTCAACCGATTTAACCCGGTGAACCACACCTACCTTGTGCCTACCAACCAACGTTTCCCATGAGTAATTCAAGAATAAATACAATGCGATAGAAATAGAGGGGATAAAATGTGCAATGCCAATTTCATTAATTAGGAAATTTCATTTATAGAAGGCTAAATAATACAAGCTAATATTTTGTAAGTGAGATCAACATACAAGAATAATGGTAATAGTTTTCCCCATTCAAAACACAACCCACAGATGCCTACAGAGCCTCTAAATAAACATGAGAATAGTATGGAAATGCTGGTGACAAGGCCCCATCTATACCTCAAAATGATATATAAATGTCAATACAAATGTAAGGCCCTGATATATAATAGGGCTTGCCGAATCAGCTGAGAAGAGGGTATGCTACTATCAGTGATCAGTGCCGCCTGCTGAGGAACCACCTGCATCAATTAAAGATCTAGCGCCCTCAATAAAAGGGACCTTGTACATATGTAATAGCACTAGTGTGTAAAGATAAATACCCTCATATGGAATAGAATAACAATACGAGAACAGAGAAATACATAAGCAATAAAAATATCACTTATATTTTGATGCTAAGTTAAAATATAATAGATCTTCAAATAAGCCTTAACACATTTTGGTTGGAAGATCATTAGCCATTGATCACCACCATGCACGTGGCATGGAGTCCGATTACCGCTCGATCAGCTAAGATGTCTCAAAGTGTGGGTTCGACATATTAATATGAATTAGATTCAATAATAGGAAGGACATACCACCGTGGTCATGGCATGGAGTCTGATCTCTGCTCAATCGGCTAAGCCGTCTCACCACGAATGAGTATGGATCAACATGGTGATACGAATCAAATACAAAAATAGGAAGGTGGAACCGCTATGTGCACGTCATGGTGTTCGATCTCAACCCGATCGGCTAAGCCGTCTCCCCACAATTCCATGTGGGTCGACATGGGGACATGTGCTGATGTAGCTATAAATTCATCCCAATTAAGGGGAATAATCTCATCGTAGTACAAGGAGATTCATCTCTCAATCGTCTCTTACACCGGTACGTGTAGTTTCGGGCATGGGCATTTATGAGCCAGCCTTCCTCGGTGTACTAACGATACTCACCAAAACATTTTATATATATATATAAAAGAAATACATATTCGTCTCATAGCCTTTCATAACATCTTTCATTCCACTAGCACTCTTGGACCTACATAGTAATCCATATTCTTGGCATGATGACCGCATTTCATATTTCATACATTCATTTAATAACATATGTCTTAAGTCATTGGAATATCATAGAAATGTATTTTTAAACATTGGAGGACCATAACTTCATATTCATGTGCATATGACAATTCATAATTATGCACTAAAACATCTTCAAGGAAAATGGCATGGCACTGACAATTAAGACATGTATAGATTTTCATTCGCATTTGACAATTTAAACATTTAAAACATTAGGGCTATAAACACATGAGTACACAAGAACTTAAACATTTGAGATAAAATTCAAAAAGTAGGCCATAATGGTGGCAAGTGTAACTTAATTCAAGATCATACATAAGTCATACTTGGAACATTTTCCCAAAGGAGCTTAATATAACAGGGGCAATTGGAACATGACTTAAGTACATAAGCATTCGGGTAAATCAATCATTAGAAGCAATAAATATTAGAAGTAGGAATTTGAACATGCCATGCTTGGAGTTTATAAGGAATTTCATGGAATCCGATTCTATGGAAAGAGTTTAGCCACATACCTCAATCGAGCTCCCTTATGATCCCTACTTCATCCCACTACTCGAAAAACTTTTATCTACATCCGCATTATTTAATAGAATCACTATTAGTCGGAGTTCTCATATTTTACATCTTTTAGGCATTTTATCAAGCGCTTAGCGGGCATTTTTGTCTACTACTACCTATAATGGGATCTCCTCATCCTACCACAAATTTTTATGTCCACAATAAACCCACAATAACCTTCATTGGTACATGCATGACCAAACATTTACTTCCAACCAACAAGAATCACATCCTCTACTCTTCACACATACCAAATTTTGAAATACAGGGCTTATGGCTTCCAATTACCATCCATGAGCCCCAAAAATAATAAAATCTTTTCTTAAACCCATTACAAACTTTGCATGAAAGCCAGTGATGAAGTCTTGCCTTGCATGTAGAAGATCTTATGTGCTTCCTTTCTTGAATTGCCAAGATTAAAGCAAGAAATAAAGAGTGGAATTGTTAGAGCTCCCCCCCCCTCTCTAGAGTGATCTCTCTTTCATAAATAATCTGATTCCCCTTAAAAAATAACCCCTTAAGCCTTTTAATTAAAATAGAGTCGGGTTTGAAAATTCTCAAAAATAACCCTCCGATTGCGATTGCGGAATACACCGCGAAAAGGATATGTGGTCCGCGTAATGAACCATAAAATGGTCTTCAAAATCTAGGTTGGGCTTGGTTAGGTATGCGGCGGATCTGCGATCTGCAAAATGGTTCTGCGATCGCACATCAGACCGCAAAATCTTCCTCCAAAATTTTTATGCTGGTTGTACGACGAATACGCGGTCCACGAAGTAAATCTGCGGTTGCATGTTGGACCCGAAATGACCCCCAATAATTAGCTTCTTCTGATCAAATCCGCAACGGTTCTGCATTCAACGGAACCAATCCGCGATCGTAAAATGGACCGCAAAAATGCCATCTTCTGCAAATCTTTTTACTAACTCCTCGATGCACTACAAGTCCAAAATTCTGTACCGCGGCGAGCAATCTACAACCTTCTAAACACATTAGCTTACCATGGCACCATAAAAACTTAAATCCTTGGAGAACTTTTACGGGGCTTTACATCCTCCCCCGCTTAGGATCATTCATCCTCGATGAGGGTTAGCGTTCGCCATCAACACCCAACATGGCTTGCCTCTTCATTCACGCACTAAGAGTTCCAAATTTTTCTAACTCCCCAAATTTAAAAAAAAATTAGCAGAGTTTCCCTAGTTTTTAGGCTTATCCACCTGTCAGAGAGCCACAAAAACCAATCCTAACAACACATCCACTATTCAACAAAGCATCACAACATATAAATAACACCAATCTCAATATTATAAGCATTACATTACCAAAAGGGGCATTTTAACATAAGCTATATGAGTTTAAACATTTTTCATAGATAGTTCACCCCTATCATTCTTTTAAACACAACCATTGGGTTATACAAAAGGAAGGGACACTTTCCTTTCCTATCTTCCTCAGCCCCCAGGTGGCCTCTTCAGCGTTGTTGATTCCGCCATAACACTTTGACAGAGGCAATCTCTTTATTTCTTAACATACGAACTTGTCTATCAAGGATGGAAATAGGGACCTCTTCATGGGTCAAATCCTCACAAATTCCAACATTCTCCACAGGAACAATGCTTTAAAAATCCCCAATCACTTGCTTCACCTAGGACACATGAAACACGTGATGCATGGAGGACAACAATTAAGGTAATCAAGCTCATAGGCTACTTGGCCTATTTTTTCTACAACATTTTACAAGGCCCAATGTGCACTGGACTTAATTTACCTTTATTTACAAATCACACAACGTCTTCATGGAGAAATCCTAAGAAACACCCATTTATTCCCTCAATCTCCAAATATCTATGTCGAACATCCGAATTGGACTTTTGGCGACCCTCAACCTCCTCCACCTTATTCTACGATATGTTTGAATGAATACAACCATAAAGTCTCCTACACTGTATATTGACCATGTAATGATACTTTTTACATGTTTGAACCTTCCAACTCGGCAAGTTTAATTCAGATAGGAACGACGAGGTCTGAGATTGAGCTGGAATTATTCAAGAATCCATCAATGTGATGAGTAGAAGAATTTCAGGAAGTTATATCCTAAGAGGTATCAAGGTCACTATCAATAGCACTAGCATGGTTAATTATGGTGATGATATCATTGATTCCACTAAATGAGACCTAGAGTCAACTAGTACATATGGATACGTGACAACCATGTACATGATCCTAAGATGTAAATGATGTAAGTTGTTTAGGTATGTGATATTTGGGAAGCATGATCGGGATGATATGGACGATAATATAGGTTATTCTCAGGAGACGAGAAGTGCCTTACCTGATGCCCCTCGATTCCACACCCATAACATGCACTGCCATGGCGGCATACCCCCAAATGGTACTTCCTACACTCCTTGCAACGATGACGAGGTCTGCTAGGCTGGCTCGCCCTACTGGTGAGATCTTTTGTACCATCCTTTTGGCCCTCATAGTAGGAGGGTTAACAACCACTGTATTGGCTTACCGTGCAGGTGTTGACGCCACTCTCAATTGGTGCTGGTTGCATTTCTCTCAGAAGTACCCAAGCCTGCCACCCCTAAAATTCTCCTAAGCAAGCTTGCTGCACGACACCAAATATTCCTTTCCACAAGTTTGGTAGACTAGGTTGGGTGTACCTAACTTGGGGAATTTGTTCTTCTTGTATCCCCTCTTTCCACAACCATAACATATCTCGAGAGTCATGTAACATATCCACAAGTGGTGCTTCTTACAAATTAGACATTCTGGCTTATTGGTATGAACAATCCTCTTTCGTTTCCCTGGGCTTGCGCTGCATGATTTGGTATTGTGTGGACATTACCATGAAATAAGGGAATTTTCCCTAGAAACTAACGCTTCCAATCCCTCCAAAGCTTGACCCATTCTCCCAATGAACTCTTGTGCAATCTCCCCTAGCTTCAATGGTGGGGTCACTCCCTCTTCACCGCCTCGAACTCGTGGACTACTTATTTGACAAAGGAGATACGACGGGGAAATTAGCTTCCTACCTTGAGCTCTACGGCACGATCTAGAATATCAAAGAAGGGTAATATTCCTAAATACCAATAAACATATAAAGGAGTGGGGTACTAAGTGTTTTAGCCTAAAGGATCACCCCTTAAAGTAGGGGTTGCTCATATTATTCAGCGGGCACAGACTATCATCTCCTGCTACCCGATTAAATGTTAAATTTGTTTACCTAAAGGCGTTATAATTCAATTCTAGGTCGCGTCCTATGCGTGCACTACCCGTCCCATACCTATGGTCCAGGAGGCTTCGAACCTATTATTTGGGTGGTTCTAGACTCTACATAGGATGCTCAAAAATGATAGAACTAGCGCACATTCAAAACATATAGGACTTCACATACAAACAATAAAGGGCTCAAGTTAACCTCCACACATAAAGAGCAAATGCACTCAGGCAGATTAGGCAGTAGACAATTTTAGAATTAGGACGCCTCAGAGTCATTAAGTCCTATAGGCATGGTTTCTATGTGATTCTGATTTCCAGCATGGTACATGCAACATTGCCGCTTTAGACTAATGAATTTGCACAGTAAATGTATTACAAACCTATAGTCATGACATCTACACGGTTCGTGTAATGAGGCAATAAGACTATTCGAAAGCCCAGGGTTAATGACGCCGATTGTATAAATATGCTTTTTAAGCGAGCGACAAAACCCTATAGACAGGATTTCTAATGGTTGATAATGGAATCCGATTATATAATACTTTATCCCTATAGACATGTTATCTAAGTGTGGCAATACGATGAAGAAACGAAGTAATTGATTAATTGATTAAGATCCTACAGTCATGATATATAGATGAGCAGTGTACTAAAAGCAATAGAGGTGATTGATTTATTGATTAATTGTAACCCTATAGACATGGTATCTATATTGGTGAAGCATGTGTTGTTGCATCCTATAGGCATGCTGTCCAAATGTGCGCAATAGTGGACATGGAAACAAGTATAGCAAGTGCTTAAACTAACATGCTTTGACGGTGTAGAAGTATTAGACTTGTTGACTGAATTGAGTGATTTCCTATAGGCATGATTTCTATGAGTGTGTAGAATAGGAACACGTCAAACGAATTGCAAAAAAGGCAGTTAAATCCTATAGGCAAGTTTTCTACCCGTTCATGCGAGAATCAGAATACCCTAGCACCTTTTCACTAATCTCCCTATCGTTTGTTAACAAATCATTATATGTCCAATGATAAAAGAAGAAACAGACACGAATATTACAGAATCGAGATGATTACAGGCCCGCTAAATAGAGCATACTAAAGAAGAGCTAACCCAGCACTGCCTGGGCCTTCAACAGGTTCTTTCACTCGAATAGCAAGCCCAGATCAAAACACTTCCCAAAACAAGAGAGTATGTCCATTTGCAATGCCCAAAGCCACACATGGACTCATATGAAGGCCAGTAGTTACAATATTGACCACATACCAAATAAATTAATGGACCACACATGGAAATCAACTAAACAGTTCCAAAGCTACAACTTATAGAGACAGGATTGTGTGACATTTAGCAGTATTCATGAACACATGGGCATTTTAGAAGCAAGAGTGACAGATTTGATTAAGCAAGGAGCAAGAACTAGGAGAATCAATGGACATAATTTCAACATGGTAAAAATACCAAGACAAACTAATAACATGGATTAAATCATTAAGCAGGTGAGAGCATGCTAAAGATATAAAAAACATCATGAGAGTTGAGAAACATGCCATTTAGAGTTAACAGAGTAAGTACACACAAGATACACATGTTAAGCTTTCCAAATAAAGCATGGCTCAGAATTAGTCCAAAGGGGATTTTAAAACTATGAATCTAAATTAGGAAGGTCTGATAAAGCCATAGTCAGAGGATGACAATTATACCTAGTAAACAAGCAGACAGACATGATCTATAGCAGCTAAATAACAATGTTAATTGTGCTAAGTGTAACATAAAGGTTCCCTAGTTCAAATATATCATAGTAGAAGACATTGCCAATTTAAGGTCAAGCAGAGCAGACACATTTCCAACTTAAACCAGTCAAATATGCACAATACAGAAAACTAAGTGTATTAAGATTCAACTGGGAACCTAGGCAATACTAAAGAGTACATAGTTGGCTATCACCACATTACAATTCTTAAAGCCACATGTTTGGTTAAAGCATAGGATTCATGTAAATAAGCACAGCAGTAGACCCTACATAAATGATTCAGAAACTTATTAAGACAAATTCTGGGCAGGCAGTAATTCCTTAGAGTTTAGGGCAAGCGTTCAAATTGAGACATAAAGATACAATATTAAATAGTCAATGTGAGAGATTAGGCATTCATTAACACAACAACATTGAACAAGTGTCACAACCCAGAAATCTTCTAATCATGCTATCTTACACAAATTCAGATGAAGAATTACAGGAGAAAATCAAACAAAGGTCGGCATAGTATCATATTGGCTTTCGAAAAGCCCACATAACAGGGGTATTCAGAAGCATGAACACAAATAAGGAAGAAACATAACTGAGAGAGCTTGTGCACTTACTAGTTTGCAAATTTAACAACAAATAGAGAAGAATCACCAAATGCCAGTCGCAAAATAAGAACAGCAATAGGAATTTCACACCCCTAGTGCGTCAGAGTTCACAGGAGCTCCGAACGAACCCCGAGCAGTGCTCGCGCTAGTGAGGTAATTAGAGACAATTTCAGTGGCCTTGGCTTTTAGCTGGCCACAACCAAGAGTGTATAAAGTATACAAGAATGAGAGTAGAGAGAACGACATTCGTGGTAACAGTAGATGTAGCAGTAGTCGTTAAGAACTTAGAGGGGAAGCGGGGAAGGGGGTTTATATAGCAGTTAAATCAAACGAGAAAATAGGGAAGGAAAATTAGGTAAACATAAACAATGAAAGAAGAAAAATACACATGCAATCATGTCACGACCCGAATTTCCCACCCTCGGGTGTCGTGATGGCGCCTACTAGTGAAAGCTAGGCAAGCCAGTCAATTGGACTAATTACCACGTTTCTATTTACGAATTCATTACATCACAAATGCATCAGCTGAAAAGCAGTAATTCAACAAGAGAAATAAACACAAAGTTAATACTTTACACAACTGTCGCCGATAAACTATCCACAACGGTCTACCCAAGATCTGGTGTCACAGTTTCACCGATTATTTAAGAGTACTATAAACAGGGTCTGAAGAATATAACAAAATACTGTTTCTGGACTACACAGAAGAAAAAGATACAAGAAATGGAGAGGGGACTCCAAGATTCGCGGACGTCTGCAAAACTACCTTGGGTCGCCTGAAAATCAGAGAGTAGAAGCTTCCTACTGTTTGAAGCCTACGGCACTGGGATCTGCACAAAAGAGTATAGAGTGTAGTAGCAGCACAACCGACCCCATGTGCTGGTAAGTGCCTGGCCTAACCCCGGCGAGGTAGTGACGAGGCTAGGACCAGACTTCAGATAAACCTGTGCAATGTTAAGCATATATGTATCTACAGCAGAAGATAAAATACATAAACAATTTAAACGGGGAAAAGGAAAACATACACCGGAATAGCAGACAAATAAAACAAAACGAATCATCAATGAATAAGAAAGAAAACTGCAATTCAGCCTTTAACACAATGAAATGTAATACAATCCACCCTTTTTCCTCCACTAACCTGATGTGACGGGTAATTTCGGCACATTTTGATACTATTTGCTTAAAGTTTAACTTGTTTTACTTGCTAATTCTCATGATACTTATGTAATTTTAGTGTATTTGCAGAATAACAAGTGTCAGGACCCAGAAGAACAGAAAAGAGTTCAAAAAGTTAGCTGAAGACAAGAAGAGAAGTTAAAAGCATCGCGAGTACAAGTATGCGGTCGCAAACTGAAAATGCGAACCGCATATTCCACCGGCAGATCGCATTTCAAGACAGAACTCTAGGCCAATCTTCATGTCGAGAATGCGGTCACAAATGCGACTGCAAAACAGGAATGCGAACCGCGAAATAGCCAGGTGCAATCGCAAACACAAACAGAGTTTTGGGTGAAAATTAGAGTGGAGAATGCGATCGCATATCGCGATCGCATAACCAACATGCGAACCGCGAATTAAAACGCGATGGGAGCAAAATTTTCTGGTGGAGTTTGCCACGGACGATGATGATTTGCGGTTCACATTTCTGTTCTGCGACAGAAATGCGGTCCGCATTATTTCAACAAGGGCAAAGCTGACCGACATTTGCCTCGAGTTTTGGGCCTCTATAAATAGGTTTTATAAGGTTTTGTGAAGAGAATCTTGTCAGAACTTAGAGTACAAAGTACGGCAATTGACTATTTTGAATTCTTAGAAGCTTTTGGGGATCAAATACCTTCTATTTTTGTAAGATGATATCAATTACTCTTCATTGTTCTTTAATTATCAGCATGTGTAGCTAAATTCAAACACTGAGGTTGTCAACCCTAGATGGGTAGAATGTTGTTGAGATCTTGATATTGAATCCAATTCCGAAGGAATCTTGATATTTATTTATTTCTTGTTCTTCAACTAATCGTTAGTGGTTGCAAACATTAACGAATGCCAATTAACTCTAACTTATCTTGGAAAAGTGAGATAGAGTTTGGTAGAAATAAATAACAAAGACTCAAGGCTTTAAACCTTGTTTAAGAAAATCGCTTAGGAATAAGTAGGTTTTAATTTGGTGCTTAATTGGTTGTTCTTAAGATCGACTCTTTTGTATTCGGGAGAATCGTAGAGAGGATACATTATCAAAATATTGGGAAATATTGGGTAGTAAATTAAACATCAACTGCATATCAAGAAATGAATTCAATATTAATATCAAGAACATTCTACTACATCAAGGGGGACACAACCTTGGTTTCTTAAATTCATATTTTTCACATCCATACTATAAAAATTAGTCTTCAGTTTTCGTTTACTTATACATTCAACACTTCTTTATTCTACTTGACGTACTTGATAGAATTAAGACTTAGTCAAGTATTACATTAATTAGAAAATAGTTTCACATCTATTCTGTGTGGGATTCGGCCCCAACCTTGTTGGGTTACTATATTTGACATCGATCGCTTACACTATTATGGCGCCGTTGCCGGGGAATACGGTCTTGAATTTCTAATTACTGTATACTTTACTATACGTCTAATTCCATTTGATTACAGGCTGTTTGTTTTGGTTGTTGTAGACAGGAAGATATGTCGGACCATGAAGATGATGTGGAGGTGGAGCAGGAAGAAAATCCGTTTGCAGATATTGAAGAATATATAGAGGATACAAACGCTATAGTACCTCCGGCTGTAGGTGCTGCTACGTTCAAGGTGGAACATGGACTAATTCTGATGTTGAAAGCGGAAGGATTCTTCAGAAACTCCACTGATGAAGATCCAACGCAACACCTCAGGAATTTCTTGGGTGTTTGTGCGATGCATAAGCAAAACCATGTCTCTGACGATGCATTCAGGCTTAGATGCTTTAAGTATTCGTTAGCTGGAGATGCAAGGAAATGGCTGCAAAATCTTCCTCCAAATTCCATCCGTTCATGGCCTGAACTTTTCCGGGCATTCTTGTCAAAGTGGTTTCCACAAAGCAAGAAATCTGAGCTCAGAGACAAGATATTCATCTTTAAGCAACTACCTGGTGAACAATTACATGAAGCGTGGGATCGCTTCAAGTTGTATTTGGTGAGGTCTCCAAACCATGGCTTTCCTGATTCCATCTTGCTGGAAAAATTCTACATGGGTTTGGACCCTATGAACCAATCAATAGCGAAGAATGCTGCTGCTGGATCTTTCATGGATAAAACCTTCGCTAGAGTAACTCAGATCTTGGATAAAATGGAAAAACACAATCAAGCTTGGCATTCTGAGGATATAACAGGTGGTATTACAATTGGGTCTCCTTCTATGAATAACTTGATCAAGGAATATCAAGAACGAGACCAAGTAATTGCAGAACTTGCCACAAATGTCAATGTGTTGACAAAACTTTTCACGGAAAACCAGAAGAAGAAAGTCAATGTGGTTGAGAATGTGCAGCCGGTGCAAGGTGATGAATATGAAGAGGCAAATTATGTGAATAATTCTCAAGGTGGGTATCAAAGGCAGAACTACCAAGGTCAAGGCTTGCAGAATCAATGGAGAGCAGACCCGCAGGGCAAGGTCACCATCAATGGCGCAATGATCAAAGTGGTTCTCACCAAGGAAACTGGAACAGCAATAATAATTTTTCAAATCGAAGTTCCAACCCTTATGTTCCTCCAAAGGGTCAGTATTCGAATCAGGGATCCTCTAGTGAGTCTAAATTAGAGAGCATGCTTGAAAGAATATTACAAAACCAAGAAAAGTCTGATAATTCCATGAAGAACATGACTGAATTGGTTGGCTCTCACACTGCGGCGATTCAAAAGCTGGAATTGCAAATGAGAGATCTTTCTCGTGAGCAGTATCCACAGCAGAAGGGAACACTTCCTAGTGATATGATTGCAAATCCAAAGGGGAGTGGAAGTGGCCCAACTTCCCATATTATGGCTATCACTACCAGGAGTGGTAAGACATTGCAAGGAAGAGATGAGCAAGCAGTTGTGTGGAAGAAATTCAAAAAGGGGTTGAAGTTGAAAAACCTAGTGTTGCTGAAGTAAACAAAAATCCAGAAGTTGTGCATAACCGAGATGAGATCCAAGAAGGGATTAAGGACAAGGCAGAAGAAACATCAAACATTCTTCCGCCAATTCCTAGACCCCCTCCTCCTTTCCCTCAGAGACTTGCGAGAAGAGTTGACAACAGCAAGTTTGAGAAATTCTATGACATTCTCAAGAAGCTATCGGTGAATATACCATTCTTGGAGGCTTTCCAAGAAATGTCGGGGTTTACCAAGTATCTAAAGGATCTGATCACAAAGAAGAGAACTACCAAGAATGAGGTAGTGAATATGACCCACCGGGTTAGCTCTATCATTGCTACAAATCCAATCCACAAGAAAGAGGACCCGGGAGCATTTACTATTCCGTGCACTATTGGAGTGCGCGACTTTGCTAAGGCACTGTGTGACAATGGGGCCGGCATCAATCTAATGCCACTAGCCATCTACAAACAAGCTGGACTAGGAATGCCAAGGCCGACGAGCATGAGGTTGCAGATGGCTGACCGTTCAATCAAAAGACCAGTCGGTATTGTAGATGATGTGATTGTGGAAGTTGGAAAATTTCATATTCCAGCTGATTTTGTGATCCTTGATTGTGCTGTGGACAAGGAAATTCCTATTATATTGGGGAGACCATTTTGAGCTACTGGATGAGCACTTATGGATTCAGAGCGTAATGAAATCAAGTTCCGGGTGAACATTGAAGAACTTACTTTCCAAGCTAGTAAGGGTATGAAATTACCAACCGAGTACGAGAAAATTTCACTAATTGGTATTGTTGATGAAGTTGATGAGGTTGTTGAGATAAAGATGGAAGAGCAATGCTTAGGTGAAGCGCTGGCAGCGATATTGGTGAATCTTGATGGTAATGATATGGAAGGCTTTATGGAGTCGGTGAATGCATTAGAAGGACGTGGCTCTTACTCATATACTCCACCAAAACTGTCCCTAGATTTGGAGAATAGAGCTACACCTCCTGCAAAGCCGTCCATTATCAAACCACCTCAATTAGAGCTCAAACCACTTCCGTCAAATTTGAGGTATAAATTTCTTGGCTTGAATAATACTTTACTAGTAATTGTCTCTTCGTTGTTGAATGATGTGCAGGTAGAGCAGTTGCTGCAAGTTTTGAAGGAACACAGAAAAGCCATCGGTTGGACAATTGCGGACATTCGGGGAATCCCTGCTGGAATTTGTGAGCACAAGATTCAACTAGAAAATGGGACAAAACCGAGGGTGGAGCACCAGCGACGGCTGGATCCATCAACGCAGGAAGTTGTGAAGAAAGAGATAATCAAATGGCTGGACCCAATTGCCGATAGTTCATGGGTGAGCCCGGTACAATGCGTGCCAAAGAAAGGAGGCATGACTGTGGTCAAGAATGAAAAGAATGAGCTGATTCGAACAAGGACGGTAACCGGATGGCGGGTATGCATGGATTACAGAAAGCTCAATAGTGCCACATGCAAGGACCACTTCCCTATGCCTTTTATTGATCAAATGCTTGATCGGCTAGCCGGAAAGTCCTTCTATTGCTTCCTCGACGGATACTCCGGGTATAATCAGATTAATATAGCTTTGGAGGACCAGGAGAAAAAAACGTTCACATGCCCGTATGGAACATTTTCTTTCAGTCGAATGCCATTCGGCTTATGCAATGCTCCAGCCACCTTCCAAAGATGTATGATGTCTATCTTTTCTGATATGGTAGAGGATTTCCTTGAGGTCTTTATGGATGACTTTTCGGTAGTCGGGGAAACTTTTGATCAATGCCTGAAGAATCTGAAACAAGTGCTAAAGCGGTGCGAAGAGACAAACCTTGTACTAAACTGGGAGAAATGCCACTTCATGGTGGATGAAGGTATTATGCTGGGACATAAAATCTCCAGGCGTGGCATAGAGGTGGATAAAGCCAAAATTGAGATCATCTCCAAACTCCCTCCACCCACATCCGTAAAAGGTGTCCGTAGCTTTTTGGGGCATGCTGGATTCTACAGGCGGTTCATTAAGGACTTCTCAAAGATTGCACACCCAATGTGTAAACTCCTAGAGAAGGATGCCAAGTTCGTCTTTGATGAAAAATGCCTCGCAGCGTTTGAGGAACTGAAAACAAAGCTCACCACACCACCTATTATAGTCACACCTGATTGGTCGCTACCCTTTGAGCTTATGTGTGATGCTAGCGGTGTAGCTATTGGAGTTATGCTGGTACAAAGACACAATAAAGTTCTTCACCCAATATACTATGCTAGCAAGACACTTAATGGGGCGCAGATGAATTGCACTGTAATCGAGCAGGAACTGCTAGCTATTGTGTATGCATTCGAGAAGTTCCATGCGTATCTATTGGGCTCTAAAGTGATTGTGTATACGGATCATGCAGCTCTACGTTATTTGATGGCGAAGAAAGACGCAAAGCCACGTCTAATCCGATGGGTGTTACTGCTGCAAGAGTTCGATTTCGAAGTTATGGTTCACAAGGGAACACAAAACTAAGTGGCAGATCACTTATCTAGACTGGAAGAATCAGGGAGACAAAAAGAAGAGCTGGAGATAAATGACTCATTTCCAGATGAACATATATTGATGGTATCTAATTCATTTGCACCGTGGTATGCAGACATCGCCAATTACATTGTCAGTGATCTTATTCCAGAAGGTCTAGAATCATACCAATGGAAGAAGTTCTTGAGGGATTGTCGCAACTATTATTGGGAAGAACCATTCTTATTTCGTGTCTGTACTGATGACATAATTAGAAGATGCGTACCTGAGGAAGAGATATTACAGATTCTGAAAGCTTGCCATGACTCACCAGTTGGGGGTCATCATGGGGGTAACAAAACAGCTGCAAAGATTTTGGAGTGTGGGTATTACTGGCCAACTATTTATTAGGATGCTAATCAGTTGGTGAAGTCTTGCGACCAATGCCAACGACAGGGCCCAATTTCGAGGAGGCATGAGATGCCTATGAACTTTGTTATGGAAATCGAATTATTCGATGTTTGGGGTATTGACTTCATGGGCCCTTTCATAAGCTCATGTGGGATGAAATACATCCTAGTGGCTGTGGACTATGTATCCAAATGGGTAGAAGCCGTTGCCTTACCAAACAACGAAGCTCGGAGTGTGACCGCATTTCTAAAGAAGAATATTTTCACCCGGTTTGGCACCCCGAGAGCCATTATCAGTGATGGAGGTTCACACTTCTGTAACAGAGTCTTTAAAGGTCTCCTCGACAAGTATAGGGTTAAGAATAAGGTTGCCACACCTTATCATCCACAATCGAGCGGTCAAGTTGAAGTATCCAACAGGGAGATCAAGAGCATTCTATCAAAAACGGTGATTGCAAATAGGACCGATTGGTCAATAAAGCTATATGATGCTCTATGGGCATATCGTACGGCTTACAAGACTCCTATCGGTACATCCCCATATCGGTTAGTCTTTGGAAAGGCGTGCCATTTACCTATAGAACTCGAGCATAAGGATATGTGGGCCTTAAAGAGATTAAACATGGACTGGGTGGAGGCCGGAGCTCTAAGGCTGGCACAGTTAAATGAAATGGAGGAATTCCATCTTCATGCTTATGAGAGTGCAGCAATTTATAAAGAACGAATGAAATTCGTCCGTGATACAAAGATCTTGAAAAGAGAGTTTAAGGCAGGGGACCTGGTGTTGCTGTTCAATTCAAGACTAAAATTATTTCCGGGGAAACTGAAGTCTAAATGGTCTGGACCATTTAAAGTTGTTGATGTCTCTCCGTTTGGAGCTGTCGAATTAGCATCGGAGGATGGGCTCCGGACTTTCAAGGTTAATGGGCAAAGAATCAAGCACTACTTGGGAGTAGATGGAGAAAAACATGTGGTAGAGCAGCTAGCTCTAAAAGATGATCAAATCCCAACTACAGAATGATTGCAGAAGCACCCTAGCCTTGTCGTGCCGCGACGTTAAATCAAGCGCTTCATGGGAGGCAACCCATGTGTGGTATCATTTGCTTTTGTTTGTGTTGTATTTTTATTTATTTAGAATTCAATATCACATTTGTACTTAGGGCTATTTGAAGGGTTTTACAATGCAGGAATGTAATGAAAGGATACACGAATTGAAGAGGAGTGTTTGAAACTGTAGAAAAACATCAAGGTGAAAAATGCTGCACAAATGCGATCGCATTTCAGTTATGCAAACCGCATTTATGTTGCAAACTGAAGCAGAAACTTGAGCAAATATATGTGGCATAAATGCGACGAAGCTAAACAGTTTGCGGTTCGCATTTAAATTATGCGAACCGCATTCTCACCGCAAACAGAGACAGAGAATTCAACTCAAAAGTCTGATAAAAATGCGGTGGAAGCTCCTACTATGCGGTTCACATTTCAATTATGCGTAACTTAAATCATCGCATAACTGCTAGGTATGTGTTCGCATTCCCTCTTTTTCAAAATCCTTCAATCTAAGTATATATAAAAAAAAACAAAAAACAAAACATAAACAAACAAAAAGAGAAGAGAAAACGGCAACACAGAAAGACCTCCGACGAACATCATCGGAAAAGTAAAAGTGCAAGTTCACCAAACCTCAAAGAGTTGATTCACCTTTGTCCTAAGAGCTACAATCTTCTTCACAAGGTATGTGCATCCTTTGCTCCATCTTAAATTCTTATTTCGCAAGACTAGGGTTTATAACTCAGTGAAGTTTCTCAATTCTTTGGGTGGAAGATAGAAACCTAGGGTTTTCTTGCTTGAGGGATGAACATACTTGGATATTTGAAGGTATTTGTGGTCCACAAACTAAAAATGTGGACCGCAATTTTACCGCATCCCTAAACCCTAGGTATATGAGGAAGACAACATATGCGGTGAATCTGCGATCGCATAATCAATATGCGAACCGCAGAGCCACCGCAAACACAGCCAGAACATTTGGTTAGCACTGGTGAACTCTGCGGTGATTATGCGATCGCATATCTCGCTTTGCGATGAGTTTGCGATCGCATTTGTGTGTATCCAACAGGCTTATGCTCGACAACAATCTGTGATGGATTTGCGATTCGCATAGTGTTTATGTGATTTGCAGAATCCACCGCATAATACCCTCAACCTGTCACACAGAAGAATGCGACGTGTTTGCGGTTCGCATAGTGGTTATGCGACCGCAAACAACGCCACATTTCTGTAACTCTTTGGTCATTTCTCCTGTTTTGCTTTTCTCAAATGCTGATAATGTCACTGACATCTCCCACTTATGCAGATATGGCAGCCAAAAAGCACTCCGCAAAGAGAGGGCCATCCTCCGCTTCAACCTCAGTACCACCCAAACGGGCAAGAAAGGAATCAACTGTACCTAACCCCTCCTAGTCTGATGAGGAGGACTGCATACCGGAAGTTGATTTAATAGCTGGGGCCTGAAGGAAACGAGGTGATGACCTTCAGCTTCGTTTTGGGGTTGAAGGTTCAAGATCTTTGTTCAGGGAAGCGCTCACAAAAAGAAGGATCTTGGGGCAGAAAAAGTTAAGCTTGAACGGGCTTCAGGACCAGTACCCTCATATTCTCGAAAACATCAAAATGAGAAAATAGGAGTACTTCACTACACACCCCAAGGAATATAACGAGTCAATGGTCCGGGAATTCTATGCGTCATATGGAGCTTCACGAACAAGGTATCGTAGACGCAACCGAATATTCACCAGCATCGTCCACGTTTGAGGGAAGGCTGTGTTTTGTGACAGCGAACATATCAATGAACTCTACTTCCCTGACTGGGAATCAGGCACAGCTGAGTACGATGCAAAGTACTCCAACAGAGAGAACGAATGTGGATGGATAGCGTCCATCATTGCCAAGGGGACTCCTGCCTGGATCAATCCTGGAAAGAAAATTTACAAAGAAGACCTCACAAGGGAGGGTAAATATTGGCTCAACTTCGTCACCTCCCATTTAATAGCTTCCAGGAATGAAACAGATATCAGCATTGAGAAGGCCCTTCTCATTGCATGTATAATGACGGGTATTAAAATTGATGTGGGGAGTCTTATCTTCCAGGAAATTGGCATCCGGGCTACGCAGCGGGCCACATCACTTCCCTTCCCGAGTTTGATCACAACCCTCTGCCAAGAGGTGAATGTCCCATTCTTACCACAACAAGACAAACTCGGGAGGTCTACGAGAGATATAGATATCACTCGTATAAGTGATTCGGTTGCCCCACCAGTGACCACAATTGAGGACATTGACTCCCAGAATCTCCTGTCTCCCCAAGATCCTGACACCTCCACTATTGCTGAAGAAACTGCACCCTCATCTACCACTGGTCCATCTGCCTCACACTTGCCAACCATTTCAAGACTCGGTCTAATTGCTCATCATGCAAATTCTAAGGTAGACCAACTCTTGAAGACATTGCCCCACCTGATTAAACAGGCCCTGACTCCGATGCAAACGTTAGTGACCGCTCTCCAACAACAACAATTAGCGTTCGGAGATAGGTTGAACAAGCTTGAGTCTAGGGTTGAAAGAATTGAAAGAGGTGAGGTGAGGGGTTTGCCCCAACTGCGGGAGGAAGTACAATCCATGAGAACCGACCTCCAGAAGATGAAAAATCTAGAGTTCGACATATCATCTCTCCTCCCTAACGAGGGTGACTAGGGTGCTGGTCGTGCTGCATCAGACTTGGGCCTGGACTTCACGACACTAATGGCAGACATCGCACCTTCGTTGCTAAAGTGTCTCAGCTTCCCGCCCCTACAGTCCAGGTCGATTCTACTGATGACGAGACATCGGAGCGGTCATCAGAATTCGAAGGGGACGAATCAGAGGAGGCTAGTTCAGAGTTCGATGAGGGTGCAACCCCTAAGAAAAAAGGAAAAGAAATTATTGTGCCAATTGTGGAGGAGGAACAAGAGCAAGCAGACATCGAGAAGGCCATTCAGCAATCGCTAACAGAGAGGGCTGCCAAGACACGGCCACCAGCGGGAGAAGCTAGCAGCTCAGAGGCCTCACCACCCGCTCCATACCAGTCCCACATCCCTCCTACAGCTCCGAAGGAGACCTAGGCCACCGCATCTCTTCGCGCGATTGAGCCCCCAGGGAGCCCCTTGTACTCTGTATTTCTTTTTATGCATTGGGGATAATGCATGTGTTTAAGTTGGGGGTGGTAGCCTTATATCCTTGTTTTGTCTGTATATTTGATTTATTTTTGGGCATGTTTATTGACATTTGTTAACTGTACATTATATAGTAATGATTCATGATTTATGTATATATGCTGTTATAATTAAATAGTTAGCAATAAAATCCCCTTGTTTTTTCTTCTGCCGGGTTCTTTTTCAAGGGTGTGATAGTAGAACCGGGCCTATGAGTATGAAGTATATTGACCAGGATGGTACGTTTGTTGAGTATCAAGTATGTAAACCTGTGTGAGTACACCCTTGTAACAAATCAATTATGTGAATTTGAGGTACACTCGGTAACTCTAGGTCTACTTAGAATCGTGCATGTGTACACGAGGAAAGCCTCGAGTGACTAAATGTGAACTCTAAAGCTGTAAACTATGTTAACCGAATAGTTTGTGTGCCAATGTGTGTGAGCTCCTTGTTTTGATAGTTCTTGTGTTCACTGCGGCCATCTAGAACTTACTCGGTTAGTTTTTCAACGCCTACCATACGTACATTGAGTTAGAGAAATGATCTTAGGCTTTCTTTGATTATTGATGAAACATTTCTAGCCTTTTCAGCTTACCTGTGCATAATTAATATCACTAGTACCCTATTTAAGCCTTGTAGCCTTTTCCTTGGCTTCCGCATTACAAACTTATCCCATTCGTAAAACATGATCTCTTTTGAACCCGTTCCTCCTTGAACATTGAGAACATTGCTAAAAGTTTAAGTTGGGGGTGTGGTCAACATGAAAATGGGTAAGGTTGTGAAATGAGACTGGGAACCTGTGCCTCAAAATGTTCATATGAAGTTATGAAAGCTCCAAAAAGAAAGAAAAAAAATAAATGTGTGTTGTCATAAAAAGTGAGTTATGTAAAGTCAAAAAGGGAGCTTAAGAATCAAATAAAGAGGTGTGCGCCATTGAGGCCATGGGGTCAAAAAGAAACAAAAGGTTAAAAGAAAGAAGCGGGTAATTAGTGTTCAAGGAGGAAGTAGCCACTAGTATCTAAATATATATCCTACCCTTCCTTAAACCGACATTACAAGGTTACAAAGTCCTTATGTGATCTCCAACCGAGTGTTCTTATAACTAGGCGATGAATTAAAATAAGGGCAAGCCTATGGTGTGGCAGGGGGTGACACTTGAAATTTTATTCTGAGAGTGAGTGTACTTGCACTTTAGTCCCTTGGTATTCTTATGATAAATATTGTAAGAGTGGGACTTTCTTTCCAGTGAGGGCACATACAGTGCTAGGTTGATAGTAAGTTGAGCTTTGAGTAAGGCATAAGTGTATTCAGCTGAAGGTAGCCTTTAGTTACTTTGTTGAGGCTCAAAGTTCACTAATTGATTGGTTGTTTTTGAACATATTAATGATTCAAGGGGGGTACAGTGCTCAAAGAGTTACACTTGAGATACTAACAACAACCACCGTCCACGGTCAGTATTGCTTCATGTTTGATAAGTAGAGTCTAGACTAGGAGAGTATCGTTTGAGTTGCTTGACGACAAGCAAGAGTTTAAGTTGGGGGTGTTGATGTGCCGGGTAATTTCGGCACATTTTGATACTATTTGCTTAAAGTTTAACTTGTTTTACTTGCTAATTCTCATGATACTTATGTAATTTTAGTGTATTTTGCAGAATAACAAGTGTCAGGATCCAGAAGAACAGAAAAAAGTTCAAAAAGTTAACTGAAGACAAGAAGAGAAGTTAAAAGCATCGCGAGTACAAGTATGCGGTCGCAAACCGAAAATGCGAACCGCATATTCCACAGGCAGATCGTATTTTAGGACAGAACTCTAGGCCAATCTTCATGTCGAAGATGCGGTTAGGAATTCGAACCGCGAAATAGCCAGGTGCAAACGCAAACACAAACAGAGTTTTGGGTGAAAATCAGAGTGGAGAATGCGATCGCATATCGCGATCGCATAATCAACATGCGAACCGCGAATCAAAATGCGATGGGAGAAAAATTTTCTGGTGGAGTTTGCGACGGACGATGATGATTTGCGGTCCACATTTCTGTTCTGCGACAGAAATGCGGTCCGCATTATTTCAACAAGGGAAAATCTGACCGACATTCGCCTCGGGTTTTGGGCCTCTATAATAGGTTTTATAGGGTTTTGTGAAGGGAGTCTTGTCAGAACATAGAGTAGAAAGTACGGCAATTGACTATTTTGAATTCTTAGAAGCTTTTGGGGATCAAATACCTTCTATTTTTGTAAGATGATATCAATTACTCTTCATTATTCTTTAATTATCAGCATGTGTAGCTAAATTCAAACGCTGAGGTTGTGAACCCTAGATGGGTAGAATGTTGTTGAGATCTTGATATTGAATCCAATTCCGAAGGAATCTTGATATTTATTTATTTCTTGTTCTTCAATTAATCGTTAGTGGTTGCAAACATTAACGAATGCCAATTAACTCTAACTTATCTTGGAAAAGTGAGATAGAGTTTGGTAGAAATAAATAACAAAAACTCAAGGCTTTAAACCTTGTTTAACAAAATCGCTTAGAAATAAGTAGGTTTTAATTTGGCGCTTAATTGGTTGTTCTTAAGATCGACTCTTTTGTATTCGGGAGAATCATATAGAGGATACATTATCCACATATTGGGAAATATTGGGTAGTAAATTAAACATCAATTGCATATCAAGAAAGGAATTCAATATTAATATCAAGAACATTCTACTACATTTAGGGGGACACAACCTTGGTCTCTTACATTCATATTTTTAACATTCACACTATAAAAATTTGTTTTCAGTTTTCGTTTACTTGTATATTCAACACTTCTTTATTCTATTTGACGTACTTGATAGAATTACGACTTAGTCAAGTATTACATTAATTAGACAATAGTTTCATACCTATTCCCTGTGGGATTCGACCCCAACCTTGTTGGGTTACTATATTTGACATCGATCGCTTACACTATTATTAAGGTGTAATTTGAGCGAATCACCTATCTACTCTTGGCCGTACACTATCACATACAATGGTACGCAAGGGTTGTCTTTTACAGTCCTCCGAACCTTCTTTGCAAGACTCTCTAGTTTCAGAGAATGGCTTTGTCAGGTCAACTGACATAACTTCTCGCAGCCCTCAGTCTAACTCAAAAGTAGGAAGCACTCTACTCTAGCAAAAATAGGTAATACTGCATAACATTAGGTGAGTCGGTCCTTGGAATCGACACACAATTAAGAAAGACAACCTAATTTCAATGGGTCATGCACCCAAAAATATAACTTCTGTGGAAAGAATAATAAACCTGACAAGACACTTAAAGATCTGAAGAAAACACTTACCAAACATCTTTCTTTTGCCCACCTCAGAAAATGGAAATCAACTGAAACATCCCTGAGATTAACTTGGTAATGGGAGTGCCACATAAATTGAAATAGTGGTGGAAAAATATTTGCCGGAAACACGGAGATGAGGTTCGGAAGCACCTGGGGGCACTAACCGCTTTGTTGAACATCCGAGCAAACAAGGTGCTCACTCGCCTGTTGATAGAATTTTGGGACTCGGCTAGGGTGATGTTCAAATTTGTCAACTGTGAGTTAGTTCCAACGCCGTAGGAAGTCACAAGTTTCATGGAGCTGTCGTTTAACAGAAGGAAGCCGATATTGCCAGTTACTATGCCCGGTTATTGGTTCTTGGATGCTTTAAGCCAAGCCAACACTAGGAGTCTCAGAAATATCAAGGACGGATGGGTGAGCCTCGACCAGATGTTAGACAGATTTGGGCACCATGAAAGCTACAAATGGTATTCCGGAGAGTTTCAATGTGACCAAGTGACGTGGGAGAGTCTCAGCCCTATGACTTCTCAATGGCACTATTGGGACTATTGGTTTTCCCACAGAGAAGCTCAGATCAACATCAACCTATTACATGTGGTTCTGGCGACCTTCTGTGGCAATCTTCAAACTACTTTGGTGTTGATGGTGTTAGCTGAGATGCTAAGGGCTTTGTCTGCATGTGCATGAGGGTATGATTTATTTAAAGTTTGTAACTTCTGCTTCAAATATGGGCTATTGAACATTTCTTCTAGCGAGAGGCCACCATCGACTACTTTTTGGGCGTCAGCAACATGATTCGCAGCCACAACGAAAGGATGAGACATTGGGTCTCCCCACATGGGAAAAAAGAGTGGAGGGAAATACTGACAAATCTGAGTGGAGAATGGATCAATTGGAAGCTATCATGGTTAGGTGGAAGAGTAATTCGCATGGGTGAATAAGATCATAATTTGCATCGTCTAATCAACTATGTTTCAATCCCGAATTAGTTAGAGCCGGCTATAAAAATCTTTTGTATCTATTTTGGCCTATTCAAGTTCATAGCGTGTTAGAACTTAGAAGTGTGGTGGTATAGGTAATAGGTCTCCTTATATGATCTTGGGCATGCTCCAGATGTCGAATCTTGGAGATGCGTTAGTGTGAGAAGTCCCATGTGTAATTGGTCTCCTTATATGATTTTGCACTGCTCACATCATGAGCTAGCTTTTAGGATTGAGTTAGGTTCGAGGTCCATTTCTTGTGTATATGTCTGAATGAATCAAATGATTTCTCATAGTTTAACAATTTTTAGCCTCCATCAACCTATTGCAACCCTTTTACTCTATCCAGGCATACAAATTAAGGACGAATTATCAATTTTCCTTTAAAGATAATAAATGTCTTGAAGAGAGAATTGAATTTGCTTTGATTCAATATCCTATGCTACCTGCTATTATATACAGAATTCCAAATGTGTAGAGAGAAAGCTTAAAAATCAAAACTTTTTGTGATATATGACTAATAAAGGTGAAGAAGAGGATGGTGTGGGAGGAGAAGTAATAGGGGATGAATATTATACTAAGGCCATAAATCTCATTCTTCAATCGACTATGCTTCAATTCCAAATTAGTCAAGTCGGCTTCATAAACCTTTTGTATCTATTTTGCTCTATTCAGGTCCATAGTGTGTGTCTAGTAACTACCATCCAAGAACCAGTAACCGTGCATAGTAACCGGCAATATCGGCTTTCTTCCATTAAACGACAGCTCCGTGAAACTCATGACTTCCTCCAGTGTTGGAACTAACTCATAGTCGGTAAATTTGAACACCGCCCTAGCCGGGTCCCAAAATTCTATCAACAGGTGAGTGAGCACCTTGTCTGCTTAGATATTCAGTAAAGCGGTTAGTGTCCCCAGGTCGTCCAAACCTCATCTCCGTGTTCCCGGCAAATATTTTTCCACCACTGCTTCAATTTATTTGGCGCTCCCATTATCACGTTAATCTCATGGATGTTTCGGTTGATTTTCGTTTTCTGAGGTGGGTAAAAGAAAGATGTTTGGTAGCAATCGGACTTGAAGGTATTCAACCTTATTCACCCATTCGGGTCCTTAGACAGTTTGGGATGATCCAAGATGTGCCTCAATTGACAAGGACAACATTATACGAGGACGAGTACCATGGACAGATTTCAATTCCCAGGATAAGAAGGTTCTAAGAAGAGTGGAACGACCTGGTCACAATGTCGATGTGTCAAAACTCATAGTGCACTCCTGAGTATTATGTCGAGGAAGAAGAGCTGGCCCGACCAAGCAGATAAGGTATAGCCTGGTTAGAAGACACAGTGGCTGCTTTATAGATTTACCCTGAGATCCTGCCATATTACCTTGTGACTACTTCGATGCACCGTCAAGTAATCCCAGAATCCATCGATCATATGTTGCCACCTGTTGAAGACGATGACCGGTAGTGGAGTGCATCCAAATAAAGTTCACCATAGAGCCAGAAGAGGATCCAGAGAAGGATTCAAAGTTCACGATGACGAGGAAGAGCTTGAAGAAAACCCAGAGAAGGATCAGTAAGAGGAGCCAGAAGAAGAGGAGGAGATGGGAGACGATTCAGGGGATGGTTATTAAAGTTGGTTGATTTATCTTTCTTTCCCACTTCGTACCCTTATCCCCAGTTTTCTCTTTTACTTTCCAAAAGGGCAAGTTGTCCAAGACCATGCAAATAGTGATGTAATCTTTGTTCCCACTTATATCAGTCCAAATTATTAATGAAAACAAAATTGCTTCGGATCTAGATGTGTCAAGTCTAAATGTTTGTCAAACATCTAGATTTAGGCCTACCTCCGGCAATGATGGGTCCCCATGATATCTAGGAAACGTGTTAGCCTTAATGCGAATTAATTGCTCTGAGTGATTTCCTGCTTGTATAAATGAAGAAACTGACTTTTGTTCCTTTTTCCTTTTTCTTTATTCTTATTTTTCTTTTACGTTATTATTACCCCCGAAAAGAAAAGAAAGTTGGTTTTAGTTGACCGAAACTAGCGGAACTACCATACAATCAAAGGTCAAAGGAAAAGATGTCAGCTGTAGAAAACAAAACTGGAACATGCTCTGGTCATTGCCGACAACCCGGGGCGATGGGGGGGGGGAACGACACCAGGAATGATGAAAACGTGGCTGGGATGGCCCAGGAAATGAAGTCTCTAAGGGAGGAAGTACAGCATATCAGGGAACTAGCGTACCTGGTCGTGATGACGCTTCCTCAACCACCTCGATGCCCTTTTTTGGATTCAATCCCTGACCATTTTCTTTCCACATCGTGCCAAAACAACAACACCCAACTTCAGTTCCTACCACTCAAGTCATACCCCAAGTAACACCCTCAAACCCACCAAATCCCCTATCCATAGTACGTTCAGACACCACAAAACCCGCTTGTCACCACCAATGCAACTCACACCCCTCGTCGTGATGGAGTCACTTTTACCACAAACCATCACATACCTGTGGCACATGCCGCGACCCATGAGCAGTATGTTCCCCCTGTATATGCCATTTCTGAACCTACCTTTACAGCACTTGTCATGGTCAGGGTGCCTTATGAGATTGACCAAAAAATCGAAATGGAGAGGGAAGCCACGCGTAGGGAAGACGAGTCAGTATCTGAGTAGTTGCAAATCTTGAGAAAGAAAATGAAGAGTCTCCAAGTTGCCCGAGGAAGTGAAAGTTTGGACTACGAGGATCTATGTATTCATCCGGGTGTGGATATGCCAGCAGGGTATAAACCCCCAAAGTTCGATATCTTCGAGGGGAAGGGTGATCCCCACGCACACTTGAGGGCATATTGCAACAAGTTAGTCGGAGTGGGGAGGAATGAGAAGCTAAGGATGAAGTTATTTATAAGAAATTTGACGGGAGAAGCACTCACCTGGTACACTCGACAGGGTCCGCGAAATTGGAGAACTTGGTAAGATATGCCGGAGGACTTCATGAGTCATTTTCGATTCAATGCAAAGATCACTGCTGATCGGTTCGCACTGGTGAACCTGCAGTAAAAACCATCTAAGTCATTCCAAGAATATGCACGACGGTGGAAGTCAGAGGCCGCCAGGGCACAACCTCTGCTGGAGAATAGTGAATTAACCAAGTATTTCATCAGAGCCTAGGAAGGGATATACTTCAAAAAGATGATTGGACAGAAATCGCCGAGCTGGTCAAGATGGGTGATTTCTTAGAAGAGGGCATAGAATTTGGTAAAGTACAATCCATGGAAGCACTGCAAGCGGTCAGCAAGGCCATCCAATCAGGGTCAATTGGTAACAGAAAGAAGAAGAAGAAAGGGGAGGTCTCAACAGTCGTCCCTTACTATCAACCCAACCCACATCAAGGAAACACTTCCTACTCCCTAAATAACCATTCACCACCACCAACTTACGCTCCAGTCTATAACACCCAGCCATATTACCACCCTCATCACCAATACAACCCTCCTCGAGCCAACAACAACCAAACCTCACAATGACCATATGCTCCTGTCCAAACCAGTCCAAACCACTACTCACCAAAACTGACCTACCTATGCACCATGCCCTCATCCCAACTTTGAAGAGAGGGGTCCTAGAAATTATACCTCGATTGGTGAGCCTCTGGCCTAATTTTTCAAGAGATTGAGAATAGTAGGATTAATAAATCCAGTTGAAGGAAGGGTTCCTAGGCACGATACAGAAGATTGCTTTAAGCTGAAAAATGAGATTGAAGTACTAATCAAGAGCGGAGCCATTTAGTGCACTTCGGCGTCGCCCAATGTAAATCGCAATCCGCTACCAAATCACTAAAACTAGGGAGTTAACATGATCACATTAAACAAAGAGTATGACCTAAAGGGAACGATTATCACCATAGGAAATGCAGAAGCCGCTAGGATCCCTCCTCAAAGGGCTCCAATGATTACAATACAAGTGAGACCTACAGTAACTGTTCAGACTTATCGACGACAACCTGTCGTTGCTATAGAAGACGAAGAAAATCGAGAATACAAAGTTGTCTTATGGACGTACCAGCAAAAGGGGAAGGCCAAAATGACAGACTCTACCACAACGCATTGTATGACTAGGTCTGGGAGATGCTACGCTAAGAAGATGTCAATCGAGGGAACTTGGGAAGAGAGAAAATTCAAAGAAGGAACATAACAGACTCAGAAGCCGCCGAGTTTTGGAAGAGAATGTCAACCAAAGAGTATTCTGTGGAGAAGCAGCTGAAGAAAACCCTAGCACATATATCAATCATGGACTTGTTAATGAGTTCCGACATTCATAAGGATGCCCTATTGAAAAGTACTAAGTGGGCTAAGTGTACCAAGTAACACCACCAGTAAGGCATTGGCTGCGACAATTGGGAAAATGGTCAAAGCGAATATGATCACTTTCAGAAGAGACGAACTTCCTATCGAAGCCACAAGTCACAACAAATATCTTCATATCACTATCAAATGTAGGGACAAAGTGGTGTCCCGAGTGCTGGTCGATGGAGGGTCAAGACTCAACATTTGTCCTCTCTCCACCTTACGGGAGTTAGGAATCCATTTGAGGGAAGTCAAGGAAAGCCACGTGAGAGTGAGGGCCTTTGATGGTTCACAAAAGGATGTTATTGGAGAAATTGCCTTACAGATTGTCCTCTTCCTACAACTTGCTGCTGGGAAGGCCCTGGATACATATGGCAGGGGCCGTCTCATCCGCTTTACACCAATGCATGAAATTTGAGTGAGGATTTCAGGAGATCGTGGTCCATGGTGAGTGAGGTCACTCCACTTATTTGGATCATGTTGTTCCATTCATTGAAGGGCTAGACGGAGTTGCTTTCAATGCAGTGGAAATCATGCAGACTACCAAAATGGAAGAAACTAAACAAAACTTGGGAATGCAGTCCCATATAGATCCAGGATGGCTATGAGGGAGATGATGAAATATGGATACAGGCCAAGAATAGGGTTAAGATCCAGGTCGGACGGGATCATAGAGCCAATTGAACCTAACGTGTAAAAAGGAAAGGCCGGCATAGGATATCAGCCTCCGGAGGGGAAAGCTCGCACCGTTAGCTCCGAGAAAAAGGTTTTTATGCTAGAGCATGTCTTAAGTTCGGATTAGAGTTCAGTACAAGAGGATGATATCATCAACAGGATGGGAAAGCTATTCGTGAATTTGATTGAAGAACGTTGTGAAGGGACCGATATCAAGATACGACTATCAGGGATGCCGAACAGGGGAAGAGCTATAGAATTGGACCTCCAGTCCATCTTTTATTCGCGGGGAGTCTTAGTATTATGGAACTGTAAAAGTTTTCTTTTGAAAAGCGCACGGTCAATTGAGGCATGCACTGTGTCTGTACCTTTTTGTCATTTGCCTCTTTTGAACACTTAAGACGTTCCTCTTGTGATGAAATAAAAAGAATTATTTTCTCAAATATTGTAACTTTATTTACCGCTTTATTTATGCCTAGCTTTTGCTTCTTCTTTTTTTCAGTAATCAAAATGCTAAAAACCAGCGTTCTGTGATTATGACATGTAACGAAATCGTCAAGCGCAATGACCTAGATTACGAGGAATATGACGAGAGTGTGATGCCAGAAAATCTCCCACAAGAGATCGAACAACTGGAGAATCAGAAAAAGCCCAACCTCGAGGAAACGGAAGTGGTCAATCTTGGAAGCGAAGAAGATGTAAAGGAAAATAGAACCATCATTCATCTGAAAGCCGAGCAAAGGAAAAATTGGTTGAGCTCCTCCGATAGTACATCGATGTGTTCGCATGGTCATATGATGATATGTCAGGATTAAGCACTGATATTGTCTCATATCAATTGCCCACCAATCCTAATAGAACGCCGGTCAAGCAGAAGCCCAGGAAATTCAAACCTGATTTGAGTTTGAGGATAAAGGAATAAGTGACCAAGCAGATAAAGGCGAACATGGTAAGGGTTACCAATTATCCCGGCTGGTTGGCAAATATCGTCCCAGTACCTAGGAAAGACAGAAAGATCAAATATGTGTGGATTACTGAGATCTCAACTGCGTAAAGCATGAACTCCGGTCATTTGTGGATTGTTTCACTGGTGTACCACCAAATCTTGATGCATGAGGAAGATGCAGAAAAGACGGCCTTCACCACACCTTGGGGAGTTTACTGCTATAAAGTCATGTCGTTCGGTCTCAAGAATGCTGATGCCACCTACATGAGGGCCACGAAGACCCTTTTTCATGACATGATTCATAAGGAGATTGAAGTGTATGTGGATGACATCATCATAAAGTCTCGAAAGAGTTCAGAGCACTTGGATGATTAGACGAAATTCTTTGAACGCCTGCAGAGGTACGGTTTGAAGTTGAACGCGGCAAAATGCGTGTTCGTTGTCGCTGCCGGAAAACTGTTGGGCTTCATTGTAAACAGGAAGGGACTAGAACTGGATCAATCAAAATCAAGGCCATTCAGGAAGTACCACCACCAAAGAGCAAGAAAGACGTGATGAGTTTCCTCGGCAGATTGAATTACATCAGTCGCTTTATAGTCCAGTCCACGTTAATCTGTGAGCCCATTTTCAAGTTACTGAAGAAGGATGCTGCCAAAACATTGATAGAAGAGTGTTAGAATCCTTTGATAAAATCAAGGAGTATCTGTCAAATCCACCAATGTTGGTTCCCCCCGAAATCGGGAAGACAGTGTTACTATATCTGCCAGTGCCAGTGCCAGTGCCAGTGCCAGTGCCAGTGCCAGATTCACAGGGATTTCATTCGGGTTCTGCCAAATAAGTTAAACGTAACGGGTTCACCTTAGCTGTTCGCCGCATGGGGCATGGATGTGATTGGACCTCTAGAGCCTGCCACATCTAAGATTAATCTTGGTAGCTATCGACTATTGAGGCATCTAGACATGATTGCGCCGCGAAGTTCGGTAGATGGAACAAATTACTGTATATATACTTTTCGTTTTTAGAAAATATTTTGCTTTGTTTTTAAGGCAAAAACTGTCGTTCTGGATTATGACATGTTACAAAAGACTCTCCACACGCGAACATTTCTTCTTGAAACTTTATCTTATTGATTCTGGTCTTCCGTGATGCTTCTAACAACGCGACTGCTTGTTGTTGTGATTGCGTCCTAATTCGAACTAATGCAGTACAAGGCTTTCCTAAGGTTATGACCGAACCCTTTCAGGTTGCCTACGTATCCAAAATGAAATCAAGTATGAACATATTCCTCGATCGTGATAAAATATGATGAAGATAACCGAGCCTAACTAAGGCAACCTACGTATCCAAATGGAATTAGGTCATACCTTAATCTTGGTAGCTATTGACTATTTCACGAAATGGGTTGAGGCATCTACTTACAAGGTTGTCACAAAGAAAGTAGTGGCAGATTTCGTCCGGAACAACATCATCTGCGGGTTTGGAATACTGAATCTATCATCACTGACAATGTCGCTAACCTCAACAACGACCTCATGAGAGAAATTTGGGAGAAGTTCAGAATCGTCCACCGCAATTCTATATCCTACAGACTACAGAGGCAGTCAAGGAGTCAACAAGAATATCAAGAGGATTCTATGGAAGATAGTGGACAATCACAGACAATGGCACGAGAAACTATATTTTGCCTTATTGGATTAACGGACCACCATGAGAACATCCACTAGGACAACTAGGTACATGTTGGTATACAACACTAAAGCTGTGATACTCACAGAGGTTGAAATACCATCGTTAAGGGTCAATCAAGAGGCAAAATTGGACGACACAGAGTGGATACGGGTCAGACAGGAGCAACTCATGCTCATTGATGAGAAAAGAATGGATGCAATATTCCATGGTCAGCTATATTAGAACAGGATGGCCAACGCATTTAACAAGAGAGTGAAGCCTCTCCAGTTCGCATCGGAGCAGTTATATTTGAAGAAAATATTTCCCCATCAAGAAGAAGCCAAAGGAAAGTTCGCACCAAACTGGCAGGGTCCTTACGTGGTTCACCGAGCACTGTTGGGTGGAGCTTTAATCTTGGTAGAAATGGATGGAAGAGTCAACACGAAGCCCATCAACTCAGACGCAACCAAGAGATACTTTGTCTGAAGACAACTAGAGTCACTTTTTGATATAACAAAACTACGTTCAACCTAACTTCCCATGGAGGGAAACGTAGGAAACCCACGTAGGGTTTGGTTTCTCTTCCCCCTTTCTCTTGTAATAAGAAAAACCAAATATCACTTTTGTATGTTGCTCAGGAACTACGCCGACTTGATTTATCATAAAGGAATACATAAGCAATCCTTATCGGATTCAGTCGTCCTTTGTAATTGAACTACGTTCCGGCCTGATTCCATTTGAATACGTAGGCAGTCTGAGTCAGAATCGGCCATTTTCACTCTTAATCTCAATATTTTGCATCTGTTGTAATCGAACTACGCTTTGACCTAATTCCATTTGGATACGTAGGCTGCCTTAGTTAGGCTCGGTTATCTTCATCATATTTTATCACGATCGAGGAATATGTTCATACCTGATTTCATTTTGGATACATAGGCAACCTGAAAGGGTTCGGTCATAACCTTAGGAAAGCCTTGTAATGCATTAGTTCGAATTAGGACGCAATCACAACAACAAGCAGTTGCGTTGTTAGAAGCATCACGGAAGACCGGCATCAATAAGATAAAGTTTCAAGAAGAAATGTCCGCGTGTGGAGAGTCTTTTGTAACATGTCATAATCCAGAACGACGGTTTTTGCCTTAAAAACAAAGTATTTTCAAAATGTTTTCTAAAAAGAGAAAAATACATATACAGTAATTTGTTCCATCTACCGAACTTCACGGCGCAATCATGTCCAAGGCCGGGGCAAACCAACACTGTGGTCGACACAAACCATCTTCCACACCCCCACTAAGAACTTTTTTTTGAGTGCAGGGTCAACAGGGAGTAAGGAAGCACCAAGACCACTCTGGGGCAAATGACGGATCTGCCACTTGCCTAAGATTATCTCTTCCTCCTTTACTTGAATTTTTCTGGTACAGCTAAAGCTAACCTTTGAATCCTTTGCAGGTACGTCAGAATCAAACAGCTGATGTTGAAAAACCAGTACATAACAAATTGCCTGCTCAAACAATCAGCGCACCTTGTAAAAAAAGAGTGTCGGCCTCACCAATTGAAGTCTTATATATAGCTAACCGTCTGCTCAACTAATCGGAGCACCCTGTATAAACGAGCTACGGACTTCACCAACTGAAGTCCTGTATATAGCAAACCATCAGCTCAATGAATCGGAGCGCCCTGTACAAATCATACGTCGGCTTCGTCAATCGGAGCCTTGTATATAACAAACTGGAAACTTCACCAACAAAGTGATTCGCATCACCGCTCCATCGCAACGGATGCTAGAATAGACAGTCGCAAACCTCGTCACCGACGTTCTGCCAATCGATGGCCGCAACTTAGCTACGCAGCCAAGAGTGTTTCTTGGGAATATCTTTTATTTCATTTGCTATTACTTTGAATGTTTTAACGTTTTGCTCATGCAGCTTCAGGCATGATTACGCTCTTAATCAATCACTCCCAAGCGGAGGTTACTTTACATTTTTCAGTGTAAAGCTCTCCCAACAAGCAGAGACGCACTTTACGAATCAAGCTCTCCCAACAAGCAGAGACATTTCTCAGTTCAAAGCTCTCCCAACAAGTGGACACGCACTCTACAAATCAAGCTCTCCCAACAAGAGAAGACAATTTTCAAATGCTCCGACAACAACGGAACGGTACACAGCCCATCTAACAAATCGATTCAAGATCAAGTATCTCAGCATCCTGAACCTAAATAACAGCTCGCCATCAGCCAGACATCATGATTCCTACATCATTTACATTGCATCTTAATAGATTCTGCATTGCAATACATTTGTATGCCTGTATTTTATTTGTTTTGCAGGAACAAACACCACAACGTGGTACTTTTCTAAGCAGCAGATCAAACTACAACGGTATAAGGGACAGCAAACCCATTAGCTGGCCAATGATCGAAGTTCAAGCAGGAAACGACCAATGAAACTCAAAATTTTCCAACCCTTCAAATCAAGCCACAAAATTAAAGCTATCACGAGTGCCCAATCCTCCGTCTTGCCATATCGTCATAATATGATACTGGGGAAATCCCTGCGAGTATTGCTTCCTCAAAAGTCTTCATTCCAGAACTACATGAGGCCTGATCCTCGTTAACCTCGAGGTATGCAAGCAATTCAAAGCCTGAATTAGGCTCGAATCTCTCCAAAATTCTTCCCAAAAATCTTCCTAGAATTTTCTGTAACTCCTGCAACTCATAATTTTCATGCCACTCCTGCAACGCATGCCTAAAGTCAGGACAAAATTGACTTTGGTTCAATTTCTTTGCCAGAAAACCCTTTCATCGACTTCGGTCAAAGAGGGGCAGTTGTTAACAGCCAATTTTGACCCTCCCTTTTAAAAGGAATTTATTTATACTTAATAATTTACAATAAATATTTTGAAAGTATTTTATCAATAAATACCTATTTCTACAAATTAATTAAGTATTAGTTTTGAAATTGATCACTTAATATTAGTAAGATGTAATTATAAATATACTTGCTATTTTTAAGATTATTGAAATTACTTTTATATACATCACATAGGCCTATATAGTTAATTTAATTACTCCTTAATTTCTAGAAAATTAGGTTACTATGTTAATATTTTGCAATTAGTGTTACAATTTAGAAACAAAGTATTTTTATAAAAATATTTTGAAAGTATTTTTATAAAGCATCTCTAAGAATCCCATGTTTGAATCTATATCCTATAATCATGCCAAGAGTCCTGATATCTTTCATAGTATCTATAGTGTTTGCTAATCATGACCATTTGTCTGAATCCTTGTAGATTTTTTAAGTAGTATTGTCAATATGTGCATATGCTAATTGTAAAGCCTGAATTAACTAATCTGTTGTTAGAGGCATTTGTGTTGCTACATATCAGAACTGTGTATTCTTCACATTTCCTTTGAATGTGTTCCTCAGTGTTTAAGCCTTTAACAGCAATACTATAATATTGCATGCTTCTCTCCCATATGAGCTTGAAATCTAACCGTTAGACTTACTCGATATGTGTATTATTCATGAGATATTAGAAATGTAGTTATGGAATGAAGTTGTTTTATATCCTTATGTTACTCTATTGGGAGAGAGAGTATACTTCTGTGGTAGGGAATATTATAGTACTTAGTTTTACATCGAAAAGGCCTCATTGGCACCTAAACCCATAGGGAAAAATAAGTCGTTAGTGGTTAGGGGTATTTGAGAGTGGAATTTAACTCTAGGTTGGGCTGCTCTCCCCGACACAAGCATTGCCTAGGGCTTTGAGACCCTTGGGAACTTTGAAGTGTCGGGGAATTTAAAGGTAGCATCGACCTTGTGTAGAACTCTCTCCTTAGCCCTTAATTCATTGTTAATTGTTGTTCTTTAGGGGTTTAGTATTTAATGACAAGGGAAAGATTTCTAGTGTATATTATTTGCAATGTATAACCACCACATTAGTATAAGTTTTCTCATAGCATTATAGTACTGATAATTTGTTACATTTTTTCTTCAATCATTTGCTTATATGTCTGATGCATGACTGAACATATAGAATATGTATTTAATGACCTTCTCTTTCTTTTGGACATGTACATTTATTTGGGCCTGCTGAGCCCCTCAGGCCCAAGACCAGTATTGCTGCATTTTGGAAGTCTGAAATCAGTTGTTGCCATCCCTTTACTGCTGGTCTGCCTCTTTAAGGCCCAAATAGCATAGTCCAATCCTTTCCCTACAAACTCCTTTATCATTGTTTACTGCTTTGCTAGTTTAGTCCACTACCTTGTTGTATTTTATTACATCTTTTGTTATTGTTCTATCTTACATGTAAACAATATTTATTTATTGGATTACGTGCTTTCCGTTATACCTTAATGTCATATAAATATGGACAAGCCCTAAATAACATAGGATTTGAAAGAAAAGAATTAGTTAGTGACTAATTTTTCATTTGCCAATTATAATTGCTTATATCTTTACCATGTTTTCGCTCACCTTCTTTTTTCTTAAAAGATTTTGAAGCCCAATACTTAGAAAAACGGCAAGCTCACTATCAAAAGGAAAAATCACATTTGAATCATAACCTTATCTTCAAAAGGAGAATCATTTATCTCAAAATAGGAAGTGCTTCCGCCCCAAAGGATTTTCAAAAGATGGCTTTTTTTCAAGTTTAAAAGATCAAGGTACATTTAGGCATACTCATGTTTTAGGAGCAAGTGTATAACTTAATTTTTTCCTTTCACATACTTTCTTAAATACAAGCACCTTATATCTCTTTTCAAAAGCTTTTTCATGTGTATATACACTAACGCTATTTTCTTCTCTTAGTTTATACGATTTTCAAATTACACCCACCTTTGTAAGAATTATGTCCTAATATGCAGTAAGCCATATCTTTAGAACACTAGTTAAGGCATAGTATAAATAATTGATTCCAAATCTAGCCTAAGTCTTAAAGAGTTACCTCAGGTAGTTTTTAAGGGGTGCATAACATCTTCCCTTTAGAAGAACAAGAACCCTTACTCATAATCTCACCAGTTAGGAGACTAATAAAGAATATGACCTAGTAATTAAATAGGTACCCTAGTATACCTTTAAATATTAGGTGGCGACTCTCCTTTATCAACAACAAAGGAACCAAAAGTTGAATCTTGTTTTGACTAGTGCAAAATAGGTGCAATAACATGGCGACTCTGCTGGGAAATTCAATATTTAGGTTCTGACCGTGGCAGAATTAGACTAATTTGGAATATAGATTTATTTATACATTGCTTTAATTGTAGATAAAATTGCAATTAATGCTTACCTGCCTTATTTGCTCTTCATGCTTATTATCATGCTTATTGCTGCTACAGTCTTGTCTGTTACTGCTTTATATACAATGTCATCACATTTCTTCCTCTCGACTCTTGGTCGTACACTATCACACACAATGGCACGCAAGGGTTGTCTTTTACATCCCTCTGAACCTTCTTTTCAAAACTCTCTAGTTTTAGAGAATGGCTTTGTTAGGCCAACTGACATAACTTCTCGCGGCCCTCAATCCAACTCAAAGTAGGAAACACTCTACTCTAGTAAAAATAGGTCATACTGCATAACCTTAGATGAGTTGGCATCGACACACAATTAGGAAAGCCACCCTAATGTCAACGGGTCATGCACCCAACGACATGATTTATTTGGAAAGACAAACAAATCTAACAAGTCACTTTAAGATCCGAAGAAAACACTTACCAAACAACTTTCTTTTACACCCTCAGAAAATGGAAATCAACTGAAACATCCCTGAGATTAACATGGTAAAGGGAGCGCCACATAAATTGAAACGGTGGTGGAAAAATATTTGCTGGGAACACGAAGATGAGGTTTGGACTCACCTAGGGGCACTAACCGCTTTGCTGAACATCCGAGCAGAAAAGGTGCTCTCTCGCCTGTTGATAGAATTTTGGGACCCGGCTAGGGTGGTGTTCAAAATTTCCCGACTGTGAGTTAGTTCCAACACTGTAGGAAGTCACGCATTTCCGGAGCTGCCGTTTAATGGCAGTGAGCCGATATTTCCAGTTACTATGCCTGGTTACCGGTTCTTGGATGCTTTAGGCCTGGCCAACACTAGGAGTCTCAGAAGTATCGAGGAGATATGGGTGAGCCTCGACCAGATGTTAGACAGATTTAGGCACCGTGAAAGCTACGAGTGGTATTTGGGAGAGTTTCAATGTGACCAAGCAACGTGGAAGAGTCTCAATCCTATCAATTTCTCAATGGCACTATTGGGACTATTGGTTTTCCCGCAGAGAAGGGGTCAGATCAACATCAACCTATTACCTGTGGTTCTGGCAATCTTCCGTGGCAATCTTCAAGCTACTTTGGTGCCGATGGTGTTAGCTGAGATGCTAAGGGCATGCACGAGGGTATGATTTCTTTAAAGGTTGTAACTTGATACTTCAGATTTGAGCTACTGAACATTTCTTCCAACAAGAGACCACCATCGACTACTTTGTGGGCGTCAGCAACATGATCTGCAGCCACAACGAAAGGATAAGACATTGGGTCTTCCCACATGGACAAGAAGAGTGGAGGGAAATGTTGACCAATCTGAGTGGAAAATGGATCAATTGGAAGCTATCATGGTTTGGTGGAAGAGAAATCTTGAGGACTCCTCAAAAATACTTTATTCAGCTGATCGGATTTGAAGGTATTCAACCTTATTCACCCTTGCGGGTCCTCAAAAAGTTCGAGATGATCCAAGATATGCCTCTGTGGACAAGGATAGCATTATACGAGGATAAGTACCACAAACATATTTCAATTCCCAGGATAAGAAGGCTCCAAGAAGAGTGGAACGACCTGGTCACAATGCCAATGGGTCAAAACTCGTGCTGCACTCATGAGTATTATGTCTGGATCAACAAGGAAGAAGATCTGGCTCGACCAAGCAGAGAGGGAATAGTCTGGTTGGAGGACGCAGTGGCTGCTTTCTAGATTTACCATGAGATCCAACCACATTACCTTGTGACTACTTCGATGCACCGTCAAGTGATCCCAGGATCCATCGATTGTTGCCACCTGCTGAAGACGATGACCAGGTAGTGGAGTGCATATAAATAGTCCATCACAGAGCCTAAAGAATATCCGGAGGAGGAGTCAGAGTTCAATGATGACGAGGAGAAGTTTGAAGAAAGCTCGGAGGAGGATCCGGAAAAGGAGACAGAAAAAGAGGAGAAGATGGGAAATGATTCAGGGGATGGTTATTAGAGTTGGTTGATTTCCCTTTCTTTCCCACTTTGTACCCTTATCCCCAGTTTTCTCTTTTACTTTCCAAAAGGGCAAGTTGTCCAAGTCCATGCAGTTCTATGAAACAGTGATGTAATCTTTGTTCCCACTTATATCAATCCAAATTATCATTGAAAATAAAATTGCTTCAGATCTAGATGTGTTAAGTCTAAATGTTTGTCAAACATCTACATTTAGGCCTACCTCCGGCAATGAGAGGTCCCCACGAATTCTAGGAAACGTGTTAGGCTTAATCGAATTAATTGCTATGTGTGATTTTCTGCTTGTATAAATGAAGAAACTGACTTCTGTTCCTATTTCCTTTTTCTTTTTTCTTATTTTTCTTTTGCTTTATATTATTACCCCTGAAAAGAAAAGAAAGTTGGTTTGTGTCGACCGAAACTAGCAGAACCACCATATAATCTAAGGTCAAAGAGAAATATGTTAGCTGCAGAAAACCCAACTGAACATGTTCTGGTCATAGCCGACAGCTCAAGGCGATCGGGGGAAAAGGATGACACCAGGAATGAGGAACACCTGGCCAGGATGGCCCAAGAAATGGAGTCTCTAAGGAAAAATGGTGTATTTCCTTGAGTCCGGGCTCTTCAGCACTGATGGTGCACCTGAAATGTGATCCATTCGAGCATTTATTTCCCTCATAAACCACATGAGCTCAGTTTCTAAGGGATCAATACTGTTGTTGTTACTAGATCTGCTGCTGATTCCCCAGGCCCCATCGAAGCCGACCTCACCCCTCGGTGTATTGTTATCAACCCTTTGTGCTGTTCGATTCGGGGGAGCACTGGGAGAAACTGGGCTCTTCCATTCGCATTATTGGAAGCACCCGACAACGCTTGTTTTAGTTCTGTCAAGGCCTAATATTTCCGTGAGAGATGACCCATGATGGCCTTTTACTATTCTCTCAAGATCCTCTCCGTTTCAGCAACGTGCTCATTATCGGCATCATCAGAAGTTGCCTCCTGTACGGGTCAAGTATATCGCCCGCCATGAACCGGTGTGGCTACGTCCTCCTCGTTGTGGGTGTCACTGATCAAATCCTCGTGCTGAGGCATATGTTCTTGTGCATCAACATTGTGAGAGATGTTGACATCATTAACTGCCATCGTTTATGATTTTTTCTATCAAATAGATTAGTAATAGATGCAAGGATAACTCAATTACACAACTATCTAAGCCTCATGGCGGGCGCCAAACTGTTTACCTGTAAAATGGTACAAATGAATGTTTAATGTGGTTTATAGACAAGAAAATCAATTTGATCCCAAAATGATAAATAAATTAAATAAAATGCAAGACTTAGCGTTAAAACCGAGATAAAATAGCAGACAGGTGGGTTTCGGGAGCAAGGCTTTCGAAGGCAGCAATAAGAATGTCGTTGGACAGAAAATAAAGTATTATTTAGCTTGGAATAATGTGTAGCATAAGTTTATCAGAATATTCGTATCCTACAATAATTTTTGAAGCCACTATTTATAGTTATACCTAGGGAACAAGGTCCTAGGATCAAGCCCCTCTTAAATGACAATAATGGGGGCCATTGATGAATATGTAACGACATACTATGAATGCCAAAATTCTCTGTATCAAATGTGTATTTAATACTGATGAATATTCTTCATTGAATGTCATCTGGAGACAAATATCTATTTGTTCTCATTGATAATGTCCCCTTCGGGGCCTATCTGATGCCAACCAAGGCTGTTGTCCTCGGTCTTAATTTCCACTCACTTCATCTTCTGTCTGCCCCCCGGTTCCACATGTCACTCTGTCATTAAAGTATTTAATGTGAACTGATTTTAGCCTATATAACTGGTTTTCTCTTCGGTGGAGGCCCGAAGAAAAACAAGGACAAGGAAGCCGATGTCGATTCTAAACCTCCCACTGTACCATCATACCATAACATCTCAGCACTGCTAATGACTTTCAAGAGAAGGAAACTTTTGCATCTTCACGGACTTGGCCTGTTAGTAGGTATCCCTCTTCCATTCTCTCTTCTAGTATCCCAACTGTGAAGGAGGACTGCAATTGCCCTGATCTTGAAATCCTCGCACCTAATATGATTGAATGACTTACCTTCACCAAGGAAGTTTGTTCGTATGTCTGTACATATCCCTTTACCTTGGGTCCATTCTCCCTGGGGTCGAATGAAGGGCTCGATCTCATAATTTTGGAGTTTTTCCACCGGTGATCAGATACCGGGAAACCCTAACCCTTGCACACATGATGAATCTTTGCTTTCCCAAAATTTTCTGTGGGGGAGTAATAAACTTCAGCAAACGTGGCCACCATGCTCTTCTCATCGGCGTGGATGATGGGAACCACCACGGATTCAAGGCCTGGACCAGTGGGTTCACAAAATTCTGGAAATCACGACACCAAAATTCCACCGGTGAAAGGAAATGGCCCCCAAATACGAATGGAAAGCCAAAAAATCATGGTAAACTAAGTCCTTCCTTTGATCTTTGTACGAACACATGTAACTTATGAAAAAAAGTTGCTAACTCCGTTTTTTGCTTAACATAGTACTTCTGCAAGTCTCTATCACTTGCCCCGAGGTTGACACCTTAGTTGAACCAGAAGGAGTTAGGAGGGTGTTGCAAAGTGCCCTTACCTGAAGCAGAGCTCGCGAATCTGCTTCTAGTGAGGGTGCCTCTTCTCAAAGTCCCCAGCCCGAGAACAAGAAACCAAAAAGACAACGCTCTTCCTCGACTGGGACTCAAAAGAAAAAGATAAAGAAAACACCGACCAAGTTGGCCACAGTCACAGTGGTCCTCCACAATGAAGGGGAAGCCAGTAATGAAGAGGCTTCCCTACAAAGGAGAAAAACATCTTCATCAGCTCAATAGGATGCTCAGCTGGGAGAGCTTCAAAACCCGACCACAGAAGAAACTCAAGCATTTTGGGGTGAGATGGACCTGGTGGATAATGCTGATTCTCGCTTTCCAGTCCCAATGTTGTCTCTGGTCCAAGGAGTTCGGACCCGAGGCCTCTTTTGCCTTTGACCACTGAGCAAATAATAATCAGCACTACCCCTACCGAAGCTGGTTCTCATCCTTCCTTACCAATAACTTGATGCCCATCAACACCGGCTGCTTCTTCGCCACCAGCACCAACTGCATCTCCTCTACCGGAAACAGATGATTGAGAAAGGGATTCTTCTCCTCCTTGGTCTCCTGACCATGGAATTTAGGGAACAATTATTCAACCCCTTCCCCAAGTCCTCGAGGGAGGAGAAAAGTCACTCTTTCAATTTCGAAAGATTGTCATCTTTCGTTCAAGCCAGTGGAGCTAGCGAATTATTTGAAGTCGCTGGATTCGAAGAAAGAATGGAAGAAAATGTGCTTCCTTTTTGGGGAGTGATAATTAACAACGCCATGTCAAATGCGGCGCAGGTACCTCACTTGTTTTCTTATATCTTCCTTTCCATTTACCTGCTGTAATGGAAATCCTAACTTCGATATTCTTCTTTACAGGCCAACTTTCTTGCTTCTGAAGGGTTGCAGAGACTGATTCTTGATAAGCAAGGACTCGCTTTCGAGCAGAATCAACTATTGGCCGAAAGGAACTAACTTGTTGCACGCTTGTTGGAGGCAAAAGCTGCTGAGATGGGTGAGCTTGAGGCCCGGTTGTAGAAAAGTGAACAAGATAAATGGCCCACAGCCCAGAAGTCACTCAATTACATGAACAACTTCAAGAGGTTAAGGATAAGTTAGCCTAGCTCCATGACATTGTGCTTGCTGCCGCGGAGCGGGAGCCTACCTTTGAGGAGCAAATAAATAATTTGAAGGCAGACTTAAACTCCAAAATCGAGAAGGCCAATGCTGTTGAGGAGAAGAGGGCCCGAATGGAAGAGAGGTTAAATAGGTCAATGGACCAAAACCGGCTTCATTCAGTTAAAAATGTTGAGCCCGGCTCAGCGCTCTGAGATCTGAGAGGGACGGCCTCCAAACCGAAATTGGTAGACTCCAAGCAAAGCTCCAGGACCAAGAGGATTCCCTCGTATTCGAGAAGACTTATACTATATATCATATGAGGAGGAAAACCTTGGAAAAGGTCAAAGCGGGCACCGTCGATATTGATGATTGCATCATCAAGGCCCGAGAACTGGAGCTAACTGCTCGAGAAAATCTTTCCGCTCAACCCGCTGCAACTGACTCTTCAAGTAGTGATTCCGAGTACTCAGGAACCGAAGGGGATTTTGAAGAAGATAAATATGAAATTCTTGAAATGGTAGTTGATCCGCCTTTCTCTACCAAGGGAAATGTAGATCCCTCTCTCCCTTCGGGTTCTGGCGGCAATGATGCATAGTTTCTTTTTATTTTTTGAACTTTGTAATTGTGCCAAATATTTCAACGAGTTTGGTACTTGATAAATAAATAAATAATTTTTGCTTAAGTATTGTGCAAAATATATTTCTTTTGCGTTTAACTAATTAAAGCTTCGGTTATATTTTCATCCGATAGCTTTTGATCCCGGTCATAAATTCTTTCGAAATCACCCTTTAATATGAGGGTTTCATAAGAGAAGGCCGTTGTGTTTACATTGCTCTTGAAGAGGACATCCCATGTTTATTCCGGAACAAGCATTTGAAGATTTTGTTAACTTTCAAACGATAAAATTAACTCCTCATTTGGGAAAAAAATAAGATAAAAATAAAAGGATTTTATTTTTTTCCTACTTTCTTCAGAAGTACATAAGCATTCATTTTCTAGAGTAAAAATTGCCAATACATGTGGCTAACTTGTACAACTTATTTCTACGGGGTTGGCCATGCAATCCCCGGCCCTGATGAGAAATTATTGCTCCCGGATCTAGCAGTCCCTGATTTTTATGGTATTCTTGTTGCCGTATCTTATATTATTCCTCCCAGTTGTTCGANCCTCCCGTGTTCGAATGCGAAGTATGCAAATTTGAATATTGGAAGTCATGCTTCACCGTTGAAAACAACTTATGAACGGTTAAATAATCCCTTTTTAGTGATGGAAGGCAAAGCTTGCCATTGAACCAAAGATTATTTAACCATCCATATAGTCGTTTTTCCATCAATATGAAACCTTTAAGGCCTTGATGTCTAAAGGTCTTTCCTTTTTCTAACGACTCTCCCTTCGTAGTATGATTTTTGTTGCTACCTCATTGAAAACCTTGCCAGAAAAACCCAATTGGGACAAAAACTGGACGAAGGAAAAAAGGGCGCAGTGCGTACTTTCAGCATTTCTAGGATCCATCAGCAGTAATACCTTTTGAAGTGTGTCACATTCCAATTGATGGGCAATTTGGCTCCATCTTGATTTCCAACTCATATGACCCTTTACCGGTGATACCTGAAACCCGGTAAGAGCCTTTCCATGTTGGTTCCAACTTTCCGGCATTGACTTCCTGAGTGCTTAGAGACACTCTTCTCAAAGCCAAGTCTCCTAACTTGAAGTAACGGAGATTGGCCCTGCGATTATAATACCTTTCCATCCTTAGATTTTGAGCTACCATCCTCACGTATGCTAAGTCCTTATGTTCCTCGAGCAAGTCCAGCTTCACCAGCAAGGCTTCATTGTTTGCTTCTTCGTTTGTTTGAGAAAATCAGAAATTCGGCTCCCCCACTTCTACCAGTATCAGAGCTTTCGTTCCATATACGAGAGAAAAGGGCGTTTCTCCTGTGCTCCACTTTGTCGTTGTCCGATACGCCCATAGTGCTCCAGGTAGCTCATCGGGCAATTTACCCCTAGCATCTTTTAAGTTTTTCTTAAATTTTTGAATGATTACCTTGTTGGTTGAATTTTCCTGCCCGTTAGCACTAGGATGGTATGGTGAAGATGTAATTCTCTTGATTTTCAAGCCTCCCAAAAATTTGGTGACTTTTGAGCCTATGAATTGCAGTCCATTGTCACAAACAATTTCCTTCGGTATTCCGAATTGGCAGATTATATGGTCCCATATGAATTCCATCACTTCGCGTTCAACTGATCTTTTGGTAAGGACCAGCTTCAGCCCATTTAGTGAAGTAGTCAGTTAAAACCAAAAGAAATCTTACCTTTTTGGGACCCGGCGGTAGAGGACCAACTATGTCCATCCTCCATTTCATGAATGACCATGGGGACAACACCGAATGTAGGGGTTATGCCAGTTGGTGTACCAACTTTGCACACTTTTCACACTTTTGAATGAATGTTCTTGCATCCGGTTCCATCTGAGGCCAATCTACACCAAAGTGATTCCCGCAGATTCCTTCGTGGACTTCCCTCATTACGTAGTCTGCCTCCGAGGCCCCTAGACACCAGGCTAATAGTCCTTGGTATGATCTTCTGTATAATTGCCCATCTACGAGGTAGTAACGATCTTCTTTGGTTCGTAATGCCAGAGATGCCTTCGGGTCTTCGGGTAACTTACCATGCCGAAGGTATTCGACGAACTCGTTCCTCTAGTCCCAGACTAAGTTAGTTGAATTGACCTTGCGGTAACCATCCACATCCATTACCGAATGTAGAAGTTGAACAACAGTACCAGAGTCAGATCCTTTCATCTCCATGGATGACCCTAAATTGGCCAGTGCATCTGCTGCACATTTTCTTCCCTTGGAATGTGTATGATTGACTATTTCCTAAAACGCACAAGCAATGATTTAACCTGGTTCAAATATTGTTGCATGCGCTCTTCCTTTGCATCGAAAATCCCATACCCTTAGTTTACTACCAACTGGGAGTCGTATTTTACATTGATAACCTTGCAGCCTAGTCCCCAAGCTAATTCGAGTCCTGCAACCAAAGCCTCATACTCGGCTTTATTGTTAGTTAACAGAATAATTTAATGGTCTGTGTCAGGGTTTCTTTCGAGGGCGTGACTAGAACTATCCTGAGACCGGATTTTTTTTACATTGGGAGCTCCATCCATAAACAAGGTCCAAACTCCCAATGTTTTTTCTGACACTAGCACTGCTTCCTTAGCAGCTAAGGGCATTAACACGGGACTGAAATCAGCCACAAAGTCGGCCAAAACTTGCGACTTGATCGCAGTGCTAGGTTTGTACTTAATGTCGAACTCACTGATCTCGACCACCCATTTAGCCAAATGACCTGACAACTCAGGCTTGTGAAGGACATTCTTTAATGGAAAGGTTGTCACAACGGCTATCGGGTGGCACTGAAAATAAGACTTAAGCTTCAAGAGGTGACTACGAGAGCTAAGGCCAACTTTTTAAGGTGCGGATAGCGAGTCTCCACTCCCGACAATATTTTTCTAATATAATAAATGGGAAATTACATATTTTCTTCCTATTGGACTAAAACGACACTTACCGCTACTTCTGAGATCGCTAGGTATATTAACAACTGCTCGCCTTCCCCTGATTTAGACAGTAATGGGGGGCTTGACAAGTATCTTTTTAGGTCTTGCAATGCTTGTTGGCATTTCGGAGTCCACTCAAAATTGTTTATTTTGACAAATAAGAAGAAGTGATGGCACTTTTTTGAGGATCTTGAGATGAACCTGCTTAAGACTGCTAACATTATGGTTAATCTCTGCACTTTCTTCACGCTTGTTAGCTGTTCGGGGATTTCTTTGATGGCTTTAATTTTATCAGGATTTACCTCAATCCCTCTTTGCAAGACCAGGAAACCCAAGAACTTACCCGAACCAACCCCGAACGCAAGTTTCTCTAGGTTAAGCTTCATGCTATGCTTCCTCAGAATGACGAAAGTCTCTTGGAGATACTTCAAATGATCTCCTGCAGTCAAAGACTTGAGTAACATGTCATCAATATATACCTCCATTGTTTTGCCTATTTGATTCTCAAAAATTTTGTTAACGAGCTTTAGTAAGTAGCTCCGGTGTTCTTAAGCCCAAATAGCATCACAGTATAGCAATATATGCCAAAGTTTGTTATGAAAGAAGTTTTTTCCTGATCCTCCGAGTTCATCTTGATTTGATTGTACCTAGAGTAAGCATCAAAGAAACTCACTAACTCGTGTCTGACTGTAGCATCAATCATTTGATCAATGTTTTGGCAGTGGAAACGAGTGCCTAAGGCACGCCTTATTAAATCTTTATAGTCTACGCACATTCTAAACTTGTTATTGTTTTTGGGTACTAAAACTACGTTGGCTAACCATTCCGGATACTTTACTTCTCGGATTAAATCAATATTGAGTAGTCGGGTTACCTCTTCTTTAACAAACTTGTTTCTAACCTCGGCCATCGAGTGCTTCTTTTGCCTTACCGGTGGGGAATTCAGGTCCGAACTCAACTTGTGAACGGCTACCTCCAATGGGATACCTATCATTTTTGAGTGTGACTAGGCAAAGCGTCTGTGTTAGCTTTAAGAAAATTTATAAACCCTAACCTGAGCTCGAGATTTAATCCTGTCCCAGGCGAAACTTCCTCTCCAAAAACTCTTCGAATAAGGCCACTTGCTTGAGTTCCTATGCGGTCGACTTGGTTGCATACGTATCTTCCGGTACCTGAAAATATCTTGGATCTTGATAGCATTCCGATGACTCCTCGCTCTTATCGTCTTCATTCGAAAGGGGAGAAGACATCGGATCATATAATTGCTATTTGTTGGACTCTTTTCCCTTGCTGGTGGAAATAGTTACCGCATTCATCTCCCTTTCCACCGATTGGTCTCTCCTTATCTGCTTAACTCCTTCCGGTACTAGGAATTTCAATGACTGTTGATATGTTGAGAGCACAACCTTCATTTCATGTATTCACGACCTTTTGAGGATTACATTGTAACCCATATCGACATCTACCACTTCTAATAGAGTGGTTTTAGCCAATCCTTAGGCATTATTGGGTAGCAAAATCTCTCGTCGAGTTGTCACACTTGTCAAGTCAAATCCATCTAAGAGTTTTATCGTTGGAATGATGCTTCCAGTCAGCTTTGCTTGCTCCAGCACTCTCCATTGGATGATGTTGGCTGAGCTTAATGGGTCAACCAAAACACGTTTAATTTTGAAATATAAAACATTAGAGATTACCAGAGCGTCATTTTGTAGAAGGAGAAGTCCATCAGCATCTTCCTTCGTAAAGGTGATGTCATCCTCTATGACCTCCCAGAGTCTCTTGTTGTGACTTACCGATATCTTTGTTTTCTTGGCCGCTGAGAAGGTTACACCGTTGACTTCATTTCCCTCGAAAATCAAGTTGATAGTCAGCTGAGGGGAGTCTTCTGCCACCTTCGACGGCTCTATATTATCCCCGCTTCGACCGTAGTTGTTCTTGGCTCGATCACTCAAAAATTCCCTAAGATGGCCATTTTTTAATAATGTCGCTGCCTCTTCGCGAAGATGTCGGCAGTCCCCAATTATGTGGCCGTGAGTCCCATGATATTCACATCACAAATTGGGATCCCTTTGACTAAAATCAGATCGAATTGGCTTCGGGAATCTAGCTTCTTTGACATTCCTCATTCCCGATACCAACTCTACTAAGTTGATGTTGAAGTTTTAATTTGATAACCTAGGATATGTGGATCCCAGGCCCCTAGTACCTCCTTCTCTTATACTGACCTGTTGTTCCAGCCACATCCGGTTCTTCTATTGGGAGCGAACCTATCCGAGGACCAAAACCCTTTGTTGTTGCGTCCCTCAATTCTTTCATACAGCAGAAAATGACCCTTATAGGATCGCCGATCACCATCAAAGTCGCCTTTAAAATTGTCCTGGTTTTTTTCTTGATCTCGTCCTTTGGTTGTTACCGTGAAACCGAGTTGATCATCTTCTATACTTATTTTTGACACATACCAGAACATCCACCCGTGTAGTTGCATGAAACTCAAGTAGGCTTTCCTTCAGCTTTCGGGAGGCGTCGGAGCTTTATAGATTTAGACCCTTTGTGAATGCATCCGCCACCTACTCATCTGGTACCGCCGGTAGCAACATTCTCTCTTTCTAGAACCGGATCAAGAACGCTCGTAGCAGTTCAGACTCGCCCTATGCAATCCTAAACATGTCCGCCTTTCTGGCTTGAACCTTCTTTGCCCCAGCATGGGCCTTAATTAATGAATGAGTCTGTAAGCATCTCGAAAGAGCCAATTGAATGCTCGGGTCGAAGCGAATACCATGTTAGGGCCCCCTTTGTGAGGCTTCACCAAACTATTTTAGCAAGACCGACTCGATCTCGTATTGAGCCAAATTGTTCCTTTTCACAGTCGTGGTGTAGGTTGTGATGTGCTCCTGTAGATTCGAAGTCCCATCGTATTTTGGTATGTCCGGCATCTTAAACCTCTTCAGAATTAACTCTGGTGTTGCGCTTGGTTTAAACGGAATTGTGTGTAATTTTTTTCAATCTGGGCCTTTTAGTATTGGTGGCGCGCCCGGAATCTGATCCATCCGAGCGTGAAATTCCTTCACATTTTGATCCATTCGTTTGTTTATTTCCCTCATAAACCTCATGAGATCGGTATTAAAGGGATCAGTCCTATTGTTATTCCCATATCCGCTACCTGTCTCTCTGGCTTCGTCGAAGCCAACTTCACCCCTTGGGGTGTTGTTATCGCCCTCTAAGCCCAGAATCTGATCTATCCGAGCGCAAAATTCCTTTGCATTTTGATCCATTTGTTCGTTCATTTCCCTCATAAACCTCAAGAGCTCGGTTTTGAAGGGATCATTCCTGTTGTTATTCCCAGATCTGCAACCGTTCCTCTGGCTTCGTCGAAGACGACTTCACCCCTTGGGGCATTGTTATCAACCCTCTGAGCCATTTAGTTTGCAGGAACACTGGGAGGAACTGGGCCCCTTTCGTTCGCGTTATTGGAGGCTCCTGAAAATGCTTGTTTCAACTTTGTTATAACCTGATCCTGCCTTGAGAGGTGTTTCATGATTGTTTTCTGTTGTTCTCTCAAGATGTTTAATATTTCCACGACATGTTCCTTATCCACATCATCGAGAGTTGGTTCCCATACATGTCGAAGATACTAGACATCTCGAATTGGGGTCGTCTCACCCCCTTCGTTGCGAGTATCACTGATTGAATCATCATGCTGGGACAATTCTTCGTGCCCCTCAACATTGTATGTGATGTTGACATCATTGGCTGCCATATTTGTTTTACTAGGGAAAGAATCAAAACAAGTTAGTAATAAACGTAAGGATCAAAACAATTATGTAACTGTCTAAACCCTGCAGTGGGCACCACACTATTTACAAGAAAAATAATACAGTTAAATTTGTTACGTGGTTTATAAACAAGCAAACTGGTTTGATCCAAAGATGATATAGAGATAAGATTAAAAATGAGATTTAGCAACTGAAATTGAAGAAGATGACAAGCCTGGCTCCGACGCAATGTCTTCAAGGACAAAAGTGAAAGTAATGATAAAGTGCAAATAAAGTTGTTTAATTGAGGGAAAAGATAAAATATAGCTTATGTTTGCAAAGGATTGCGTGTGTTACAATGGCTGTTGAGCCTGTTATTTATAGCTTTACCTAGAGAAACAAGATCCTATGATCAAGCTCCTATTAAATGATAATAAAAGAGTCATTGATGAATATATAATGGCATACCATGAATGCAAATATTTTCTACCGCGGTCGCTCATTTAATGTTAGAGAATATTCCCTCATTGAATGTTATTCGATGGCAAACCCTTGCATTTAATGTTAGAGAATATTCCTTCATTGAATGTTATTCGATGGCAAACCCTTGATTTCCTCCTGTTAACTGTGCTCCCCTCAGAATTTATCTGATGTCCATTACATTCATTGTGTCCAGTATTGGTTATTTCCTGACTTGCCTTTTTCTCATCTTCAGTTCCACGAGTCTGCTACCATTCAACCATCTGTTACAAACCATTTTATCCCATACAAATTTTATTGAGGCTTCATTTGGTTTTATTAAAATTAAAATGTCTTAATCTGAATACATATATAATTTCTCATTAAGAAATGATCTCTAAATTTGAACACTGAGTAATTAATTAAGGTTGTTAGTTTTATCTTTATTTAAAAACTAATAAAATTAGAATTTAAAAAATAATAGTTAAATACCATCTCAACAAAATATCAAGATAGTTGCAGTGGCTGCTAGTAATGATGGTCATCAACATTAACGATCGTAAGGTGGCGGCGGTAATGGTTGTGATTGATAAAGATGATTGGCGATAATGTTATACAGTTGTGGATAGTAGTTGGGTGGTAATGGTTGTGCGATGGTCGAGGTAATTGGTGGCAGAGACGGATCTAGGATTTTAACTATGTGGATTCAATATTTAAAGTTTTTAGCATTGAACCATTATATTTCTAAAGTTATGGGTTTATATCTACTATTTATTACAATTTTAGTGATTTTTACACATAAAATTATGTTCCGACCGAAAGTACTAAACCCGGTAATTCTATATTGCATCCGCCCCTGATTGGCGGTGGCGAAGGAAGTGGTCAGTAGTGGCAACTAGAATACTTGTGGTAGAGACTCGTTGTGGTGGCAGTATAGTGGTGCTGGTTGCATAGTGCTTTGATGGAAATGGTTGGTAGTGTGGTGGCCGATAATGGAAGTGGTTGGCAATTATAATTGTTGACCGTGGAAGCAGTTAGTTGAATTGGTTGGTGGCAGTGGTTGTAAGCTGAAGGTTGATGGTGATGATTGTATGATCCATGAATTTTAAGTGAACACCATTGAAATAATTTTAAAATACGAACAAAATCTGAATTAGTGAGACATGGTCTCATTTGTTTTTTTTTTAAATTAAGATATCTGAATCTGAATACATATTTGAATATCAAAATATTTATTAAGATTAAGACATCTACATCTTAATACACTTCTGAATATTAAAATGTGTTTTAAGATATGAATACTAAATGATTAAGACTGTTTGATTTTTTAACATCTGAATATATAGAATTTATCTTTATTTAAAAATTAATAAATAAAATTCAATAAATACTAATTAATATATATATATATATATGTGTGTGTATATATATATATATATATATATGATAGATGGTGGTGGTGATGGTTAACGAAGGTGCTTATAGGTGCCGATTAGAGGCGGTGATTGGTGGTGATTTTGGTTGATGGTGGTGGTTCTGGGTAGTTGTTAGTGGTGATTGATAGTGATAGCAATTATGGTTGAGGATGGTGGTGGTGGGTGGTGATAGTTAATAATGGTGGATGGTGGTAGTGGTGGTGGTTGTGATTCAGGAAGGTGATGGTGGATGGTGGTAGTTTATAATGATGGGCAGTGCCGACTATCGTTATAGATAGTGATGGGGGTGGTTGGTGGTGGTAGTTGAGGTGGGTAAGTGTGGTTATGGTTGAGGATGATGGTCGTGGGGGAGGTGGATGGTGGTAGTGGCGGCAACTACGATTGAGGATTGTGGTAATGGTAGTTGATAATGATCGAGAGTAGCGATCGTAATAAATGTGGATGATAGCATCTTAATAAAATTAAATCTTTGTTATAGATCTTAATCATACAAACCTATTCGAACCCATGAAGTGATTGTGAAGTAAAAAAGACAAACATACTTATAGATTAAGATTTATATTTTAAAAAGACAGAATAGCCTAGTAAACACTTGTACTTGTTTCGATTTGACATCTCGGTCCTTCTATTTCACTTTCTTTCATCGAACCCCTTGTACTTGATCAAAATCTATGTTTTGAAACTTTGTGACGATGTGTGTCTCACAATCGCGCAATATCATAATCCACATGGGATAAAATATTCCATGTCATTTTTTATTTTACAAAAAATAAAACTAACCCTTTTGACTTTTTGCTATTATTTTTTGACTTTATCGTCATTTTTTTCCTACTCCACCATCTCTTCTTCTTACCGCCAACAACTCCACCATTGCCACTGCCGGAAAATTCCTCCGGCCACCGGAGAACACCATGAACCTTCGCAAGCTAGCCACAATAAAACTCTTCCGCACTACTCCATCTTTATTCCTTCACTGATAAAATCAAAAGGATAAATTCACTACCCAACCATCTTCAGAATTATACTTCTCCATTATCTAGGGATCAATCTTCATTCTCCATTGATTTCTTATTATTGACAAACAGCACACTTTATTTCTAGATAATCGAACAACCCATCCTTTGCTCTTTAGAAAACTGTTATCTAGAAATTACAATGATTTTTTTCTATTGGATGAGAAGAGATTCAAGGTAAAATGGTTTTTGGGTGAAAAATGGGAGGGAGAACGGGAAAAGGGGGGGGGGGG
>MCJB01006803.1:0-20773 GCA_002018475.1 Nicotiana obtusifolia
CCTACTAATGAGTACAGATATGCGGCCTTAGTATTAGAAAAAGAATTAGCAGGGGTACGTGCGAAGTCTTCAATGAATACCGGGGAATTGGCCAAGTATTACTTCACTTCCTCTTAGTTCAAGCTATTCCTTAGCGATTGTTCATCTTCCACTGCCCGAGGCCTCCAGAAAGAAGGCGTTCTTTTGCATTGCACTTCTTCATGTCTTGGTTCACCGTCGTTCTGAATAAGTCAGATAGTTGATCGAGAAAGCACCGCCCAAAGGTGCTCATTGAGCCGGTCCCCGGTGGCTAAAATCATCTCAAAGCTGAAGTGAAGAAAAAAGCCAAGTTATTGCAAAACAGCAGAATTAAATTCTATAAGGTAGGGCTTTAGTTTTTCACTAGAAGCTCAGCCTAGAGTTGATCGACAGGTTAACCCCCGTAATTGACCCTTAAGCTCGGGGGAATCGGAAACTATTGTATCTTTTCTAAAACGGCACTCTCCCTTGATTTCCACAATAATGTTTGCTTATGAAACCTTTTTTCACGTGGTTCTGGTCTCTTTTCGATTGCTTGACAAAGGGGAACAAAAAGAAAAGCCCTATACACCAAAAGTAAAAAGGGGAAATCCCTTGATCAGGTCTTGAATGAGACCGAAGGTAAGGAGACCCCCCCTAATGAAAAAAGGGCTAAAAAAAGAAGGACGAAGTAATTTCGTATATAAAGATATGGGTTTCCGGGTTTAGATCGAAATTACATCCCCGAAAACCAGGGCTGGAGTATTAGACTTGTTCTGCTTCGATAGAGGCACTGTAACCGTAAGTGGAATAACAATCATTCGGCCGATTGCTCTTACTCTTATCCTTCCTTCGCTGACACAGAAGAGAGAGAGCACTCCCCAAGCCAAGGATGAGTGCCAAAGAGAAGATGCGCAAGCTAGTCTATCAGAAGGAGAAAGCGAGGGAGTGAGATTTTAGGTTTCATTAGGGTAGACTGAAGACCAAGCCAATCTCGATTAAAAAAAGAAAACTTATTGCAACTACGAACGTGAACAGATGCTTTCTCATTAGACTATTTTAACCGATTGTTTATGTCGACCCTACGCTACGATTCTTCTTCTCTTATGAGATTTCTAGTTAGATGAACACTGCTCTGCTGCATGACGGAGTGATCTTTCCCTCTTATGAAAGCCGGTATCTCACTTTCGAAAGAGAGTCTCGACGTGGCGGTGTAGACCTAGCTCCATAGCTGGGCTAGTCACTGGCTAGAGGGCGACCGACCTACCGGACCGGAGGCAGCCGAGAATGTTATGTAAAAAGGACCAAGGAGGATCCTATCCTAAAGGAGAAGGAGGAGGAGTAGGAGCTAGCTTTAGGGGCGGAATCGAAGCGAAGAAATTAGTTCATGCCACGACGATCTATATGGAAGGGCAGTTTTGTTGATGCATTCCTCTTGAGAATGAAGAAGAAGAGAGATCCTCTTTTTAACAGGAAAATTTGGTCACGTAGATCTTCTATTTCGCCGGAATTCGTTGATTGCTCCGTACGAATTTACAATGGAAAAAGTCCTGCTCTCTGTCCGAATAGCGAAAAAACCCTTTTTGCTCTTTCTCGCATGCGTTTTTGTGCGTATACTTATCAATTTTCAAGTCTTGTATTTATATTTTTTCTTTTTTGTAAGCACAGGATCTTGCGACGATTTCCTCTCTTAAAGAGAAAGAGGATTTCGCCCAAGGTATATATATTTATTTATTTATTTATTTATCCCCTTTTACTGAAAGTAGGAGTCTCGCTTGGGTACCTCTTGATGGATGAGCTTGAAAGGGCTGTCGCTCCATTTCTTCGTCCATCGGGGGGGGGAATTTCTGGGTCTGAAGGAAACCTGGGGGGTAGCAGTGGAGGCCCCGGTTGCCCGTCCTTCGGTGTAGGCCTATTTGCGGATAATAGTAGTCATGAAAATGACGAAGAGTTCGCCCAGCCAAACCCCGTCGAACCCTATCCTTACTCAGACACTGAAGTGATAGGGGGAGATAGCGTTCGCGCCATCCAAACGCGAATCTTGGCTAACACCCCTTCTCCCTCTGCGGAGCTGATCAAGATGGCACGGATAGAAGCCCAGGATCTGTTCGAGGTCAAAGTGGACATCATCCGTGCGATGGCTCACTGGGATCCAACTGGGGATTGGATGGGGCGTGGGGCGCGGGCCCTCGGTAATCCGCGAACCGCTAGTGGGGAGGAGTCCTTAGTGAGACTCTTTGCTCTAAGGGACGACCTGCTAGAAACCGGCCTCCTGTCCGAGGCTTTTGAAGAGTTGAAGGACAGGGTGCCGCGGCGAAGGTAAGGCGGAAGCGGAAAATCGCTTATACCGAGTTCCCCAACAGCAGCTTAGCTTAGTAGCAACACTCTTTCTACTGGCGTGGCGCTGCTGGATGCTTCTGATCAATAGAACACGAAGAGGAGGAAAAAAAAAGCTTATGATGAGCATCTATTTGAGTCGATCATTTCCAAGATCTAATTCCAGTTTTTTCTTATGTAGTGGAAACGCCTTACAATCTGAAGTTTTACGCTTAAGGGAAGAAATGTTCTTGGTGGATGCAGGACTTGGGACCCCCAGAATTTGTATGCAAGATGAGCCTACAGGAGTGCCAATCAACCGAGCCACCAGGTTTGAGAATAAGGTGGGATTCCTGGATCTAGTGGCCGGTGAATCACTGATCAAAGAGCAGATTTTAGAGAGATTCTTCATCGATCTAGTGGCCGGTGAATCACTGATCAAAGAGCGAGCAGCCGCTCAAAGAAAAAAGGGAAGGAAAGCAAAAGAGACAGAGTCCAAACGCTTTCCATAATAGGTACACGAGAAATCACTGGATTTTTTTTATAGTGGAAATGCCATAAAGCACGACCCAAGATCCATGATACGAAAACCAAAATCAGAATAAGGAAGAAAAAGACATCGTGATGTAAAGTCTTTTATCTTCCATTCAGGGGTCATGAATGATTAACAGAAACGAAGGGTGAGTGCAACGAACTAGAATTTTGGACCAGTCGCTTTCACCCATTTAAAAAAATAGTCAGTCATAAACAATATAAATTGAGCCTTACCGGGTGCCCATGGAAGGGGGCTGACCATGTCCATTCCCCACCTCATGAAGGGCCATGGTGACAAAACCGAATGCAGCAGCTCCCCGAGTTGAAGAATCATCGGAGTGTGTCTTTGGCACCCATCACATTTTTGAACGAACTCCTTTACGTCCTTTTCCATATCGATCCAGTAATAGCTGGCTCTGATAACTTTTCGAACTAGTGATTTGGTGCCTAAATGATTTCCATAGGTGCCTTCGTGGATTTCCCTCAAAACGTATTCGGTGTCCCCTGGTCCAAAATATATCGCGAGTGGGCCATTAAACTCCCTTCTGAACAGGGTTCCGTCTTCAGATAGGCTAAACTGGAATGCCTTTGTACATAGGGCCCTCGATTCTTTTGGATCCGACGATAGTTTTCCGGTATTCAGGTATTCTATAAATTTTTTTCTCCAGTCCCAAGTTAGACTCCACTACTAATCTCATAAGTTGTACGACTGGCCTAGAGTTGAATTCGTCATCCTCGACCGATGACCCAAGGTTAGCGCGGGCATCGGCCTCACTGTTTTGATCCCGAGGTATGTGTTGCAAAGTCCATTCTTTGAAACGATGTAATGTTACCTACAATTTATCTAGGTACCTTTGCATTCGTTCTTCTCTGACCTCGAACTTCCCATTAACTTGGTTTACCACAAGGTGGGAGTTGCACTGAACTTCAATTATCTTTTCCCCCAAGCTTTTGGCTAGTTCAAGACCTGCAATCATGGCCTCATTGTTAGTCAATTTCATAGTCCTAATAGATTGCCTAATAACATTGCCTGTTGGTGGCTTCAATACGATGCCAAGTCCGAACCCTTTTGCGTTCGAGGCGCTGTTCGTAAAGAGGGTCCAGATTCCCGAGGAGGTCCCTAAGTTAATTAATAAGTCTCTTTCAACCTCGGGTATTAGGGTCGGCGTAAAGTCGGCTGCAAAGTCCACCAAAATTTGAGACTTAATGGCGGTTTGGGGTTTTCAATATCGTACCCACTGATTTCCACGGCCCATTTGGCCAACCGGGCCCGAGAGCTCGGGCTTATGCATAACGTTTCTCAATGGGTAAGTAGTTACAACACATATGGGGTGACACTGGAAGTATGGTTTTAGTTTCTTTGAGGCGCTTAGCAAAGCGAGCGCCAGTTTTTCTAGGTGAGGATACCTAGTTTCGGCCTTATCTAGGGTCCTGCTAACATAGTAAATTTGAAATTGCGTACCTTGCTCTTCCCGGACCAGGACTCCACTTACCGCTATCTCCAAAACTACTAAGTAAAAGTATAGTTGTTCGTGTACCTTCACTGTGTGAAGCAGCGGTGGGCTCGATAAGCACCATTTGAGTTCCTCCAAAGCTCGTTGGCATTCCGGGGTCCATGATAAGTTATTCTTCTTCTTCAATAATGCGAAGAATCGGTGGCTCTTGTCGGATGACCTCAAAATGAATCGCCCCAGGGCGGCTATGCGCCCGGTTAATCTTTGCATGGCCTTCACATTGTCCACAACCGCGATGTCTTCGATACCTAATCTAACTCCAAACATGCATTTCTATGGGTTCAGCTTCATATTGTATTTCTTTAATATGCTGAAGGTTTCCTGCAAATGATTTAAATGGTCCTCTGCTCACAGGGACTTAACCAACATTTCGTCAATGTAAACCTCCATTGATTTTCCTATTTGTTCCTCGAACATCCTATTTACTAGGCGTTAGTAAGTGGCACCGTTGTTCTTTAAACCGAATGGCATCACGTTGTAGCAGTATATGCCGTATTTAATGATGAAGGAGGTTTTTTTCCTGATCACCCGGGTTCATCTGTATTTGGTTGTACCTGGAGTAGGCATCAAGAAAACTGAGGATCTCGTGGACGGCCGTGGCATCGAACATTTGATCGATGTTGGGCAAAGGGAAAGAATCCTTGGGACATGCCTTATTCAAATCCTTATAGTCTACACACATTCTTAATTTGTTCCCTTTTTTAGGGACTACTACTACATTTGCTAATCAATCCGGGTATTTAACCTCCCGAATGGACCTATTTTAAGGATTTTAGATACCTCGTCCTTGATGAAAGCATGTTTTATCTCTGACTGGGGTCTCCTTTTTTGCTTGACCAGATGGAACTTCAGGTCCAGCTCAGCTTATGAGTGGTTATCTCTGTATGATCCCTGTCATATCAAGGTGGGACCAAGTGAAGCAATCTATGTTAGCTATAAAAAACTGAATGAGTTTTTTCCTGAGCTTGGAATTTAGCCTCGTGCCCAGGTATACCTGTTCGGGTAGATGCTCGACCAATATGACCTGTACCAGCTCCTTGACCATCGATTTGGTGGCGTCGGAAACATCAAGGGCTATATAAGACCTGGGTACCCCATAATCATCGTCTTCATCAGTCCCCTGTTTTTCCGATTGGGTCGGCGCTAGTGTCGGTAATTGCTATTTGGTTTTTGGCTTTGTGATCGAGCTCGACCCCTTTGTCGTTGTAAGTGCGGATATTAGAATCGCCTCTTCCACCACAAACATCTCCTTTGCGGCTGGCTGTTCTCCGTAGACCGTTTTAATTCCATTTGGTGTTGGGAATTTTAACACTTGGTGCAGAGTTGAGGGTACTGCCCTCATGTTGTGGATCCATGACCTTCCGAACAAAGTGTTACACCTCATGTCTCCTTCGATTACATAAAACTTAGCTTCCTGCATGGTCCCGCGGTGTTTATCGGTAATATTATCTCACCCTTAGTGGTTTCACATGCCATGTTCAATCCATTTAGAACTCGGACTGCAGGCACGATTTGGTCTTGTAGACCGAGCTGCTCCACGACCCTCGATCAAATGATGTTGGCCGAGCTACCTGGATCAATTAATACACGTTTAACTTGAATTTTATTTATGAGAATAGATATTAACAGTGCATCATTGTAGGGCTTTACAATCCCTTCCGCGTCCTCGTCGTTAAAAGATAAAGTTCCTTCCGGTATGTAGTCTCGAGTTCATTTCTCCCTAGTGATAGATACTTTGGTGCGTTTCAACATCGGCCCCTGAGGGATATCGACCCCACTGATGATCATGTTAATGACGTGTTGAGGTTCTTCTTGTTTTGTCTGTTTGTTAGAATCCATGTTCCTGAAATGATTCTTGGCTCAGTCACTCAAGAATTCTCGAAGATGCCGTTATTGAATAGTTGGGCTACTTCCTCTCTCAGCTGTCGACTTTTGTTCTGTGACCGTGAGTGCCATTATATTTGCACATCTGGTTAGGATCCCGTTGGGTTGGATCGGATTCTAGAGGTCGAGGCCATTTGGTATCTTTGATGCCCGATAGCTGATACAATGGTGGCTACATTGACATTAAAGTTGCATTCCGATAGCCTCGGTTCTTCTTTAGGCCCGATGGACCTGTCGAAGCTGTTTTTGGTCATGAGTCCTCTGTTTCTCTAACCTTAGTCATTTCTCCTTTTGTTTCTCATGGAGTTCCGCCCGGACCCACTGGTTTTTCGGTCTCTATTATATGGCTGATACTGATCCCTATTTGGTCTCGGCTCACAATCAATGTCTCTTTTGACTCTATCGAGGGTTCTGACAGGATAAACATACCTCGAAGGGCCCCGAGTTGATCATCTTCCACTATGATCTTCGATTGATACCGGTTATGCACGTCGGTCCAAGTAACGACCGGATATTCTATCAGGTTTTGTTTCAACTGCTGCGAAGCCACCGAGCTTCGAACATTAAGCCCTTGAGAGAAAGCCTGAACAGCCCAATCATCAGCGACCAGTGGCAGATCCATTTGTTCCATTTGAAAACGGGACTCGAACTCTCTGAGCATCTCGTTATCCTTTTGTTTTACTTGAAAAGGTACGATTTCCTGGTCTCGACCTTGATGGCCCCGGCGTCTGCTTTCACAAAAAAATCAGCAAGTATAGCAAATGAATCAATAGAATTAGGAGGTAAGTTATGATACTCTATCATAGACCCTTATGATAGGGTTTCTCCGAACTTCTTCAGTAGGACATACTCGATCTCATCATCCTCCAATTCATTCCCTTTGATGGCACATGTGTAAGAGGTTACATGCTCATTTGGGTGGTGTCGGTCGTTCCGTTATACTTAGCAATCTCGGGCATGCGGAATTTTTTAGGGATCGGCTTCTGAGCTGCGCTTGGAGGAAAAGGGTTTTGCATGAACTTCTTGAAATCCAGGCCTTTTAATATTAGTGGCGCACCTAGCATTTGGTCTACCCTGGAATTGTAGGTTTCCACATTTTTGTCATTAGCTTTGACTTTCTTCTCCCCGATTCTATCCGTTTTGTCAGTTCCTCGAGCATCTTTATGATCTCGGGCTTAGCCCCCGCATCATGTTCATTTGACCTTTCTATGACCGGTTCATCCCTGCGGGTGACTTCCTGGGGTGGATCGGGCTCAACCCTGCTCGGTGCACGGTATTGGTTCTGTAACTGAGCTATCGTTGCCTGTTGAGCCTGCAGCATTTCGAAGATCACCCGTAGACTGATCCCATCTCCTATAATATTTTGTGTGTTTCGAGTTGCCGATCAGGATCCACCACGAATGCTATTTTCGGGGTTGGTAGGGAAGTTTGCGTCGATAGCCACATGTGAATTAGCGTCAATCGGATCTGCGATCGGAATTCTGATGAGGTCAACGGGCAGTACTCCTTCACTGGGCGTTATGTTGTTATTTTCACTATGGTGACCGGACTCATTGTCAACATGTAGGGGTGCTGATTGAGAGTTTGACATTTTGTGTTTTATCCTGAAATCATAGACACTTCAAAGAGCAAGTATAAAGTAGTCTGTATTATGGAGATTTGTATCAAATAACCATTATTATCCTTAGCCCCACGGTGGGCGCCAAACTACTTACCCTCAAAATCGGATAACAATTGAATTTGTAAGTGGTTGTAAGGATACGTGATTCAATTTGATACAAAACGACAAATTAGAATGCAAACAGCTTAAGTTGAACAATCTTAGCCTTGGAAGGTTAGCCACCCTCGAGCCAAAAATGCTTTAATTGATATCAGAACAGAACAACAAGACAATAATAAGAACTTGAAGAGAATAATAATATATTTCTTTGGATGCGTGTTACAATGTGTTTTACAAGTAATCAGATCCTCTTTATATAGTAGGGGAGTCCTGCTTTAGATACAATTCTATAAAAGGTAAAAATCTCCTGGTTTGCTGATTTGCCGATTCTTTATTGATAAGTGCTGAGATTCCCGCCGAAATATCCGATCGATTACGGATATTTCGGCTTTCTGTTATTTTGGTCTTCTGTTGGTTATACCGGTAATATTTCCTCAACCTTATTCGGGGTCAGGATCGATTCCGGGGTTATAGTCTCAATGTTCTCGGGGACGGACATTCTGACCTCGTGTTTTGGTTCGATGAGACTCGGGAAGGATCTTCAACCCCTCACGTTCCAAGCCGGATCTGTCATGTAATAGTCGAGCCCGATTTCGTCCGTATATATATATATATATATATATATATATATATATATATATATAATTTTTCTTGTTTTCTCTGAGTTAGTAGCCAAAAAAGAGTGCAGGTACACTCGCGTGTACACTTTCCTTTCCAATATTTAGAGCCTGTTTGGCCAAGCTTCTCGGAGGCCAAAAGTACTTTTTTTTGTCTAAAAAGTACTTATTAAAAAATTTAATGTGTTTGGTCAAAATAAAAAAGTACTTTTGACCAACAGAAGAAGTATCTTTTCTGCTTTTGGGAAGAAGCGGAAAATTCTAGCTTCTTCCAAGAAGCAGAAGCAGAAGCAGAAGCAGAAAATTAATTTATTCAAGACAAAACTATCCTCACCATAATTTATATTTTCCAAATTATCCTTTACATTTTCTTTCCATATATATATATAGCCCCTACTTTAATGCGTTAGCAGTGTGAGGTAATAAAAATATCGAGCCATCTTCAGTTTGAATGGTAAAGATGAGAAATTTACTAATATCGATTGCTAAAAAATGAATAAATAAAACAAACTATTTTCTTATGTACAAGCGGTATTATTTAAATTGATCTCCAAATTTATTTTACTTCTGTACTTCCGATCCTAATAACTTTCATTTCAAAATCCTTTATCTCCAAGAGATTTCTACCTCTTTTCCTTCTAACACATCCTATCACAGCTGTAGGCAAAAATAAATTCAGAAAATAGTAGTCCTAATACAAAAATGGTAAACAATTTTAATTGACACCCATTGTAAGAGAGTAAATTCTTTTGAAATTATAAGGTATTTCTTTATAACCGTTGGAAGTATTACAACGACTTTATGTTGAACTCTTCTTATATATATATATATATATATGATCTATGTATTTGATATCTTCAAATTTTAAAATAATGGTAGAATTTAAAAAAAAAAACTATTAAAAACCAATGAAAAAACAAAACGAATTTGAAAGATTCATGTATCTTTTATATATATATATATATATATATATATATATATATATATATAAAAGATACATGAATCTTTCATTGGTTTTTGCTTCTTCTTGAATCTTTTATACGCAATTTATTATTGTCTTTTCATTGGTTTTTGCTTCTTCTTGAATAGTTTTTTTTTTTAAATTTCTACCACTATTTTAAAAATTAAAGATATCAGATACATGAATCATCTTGTAACTTTTCAATTTATTTTTTGATTTTTCTTGTTTTTGATGTTTTCTTTGACTAATCTTGTTTTCTTTATTTCTCTAAATTAATAAATCTCCTAGAATTCTCCCAATAACTTTAATAGATTCGTCTCCTTGAATACTTTATGCAAAATGAGGAGTCTTATCTATTACTATAAATAGACTTCTTCTCCTTTTTTCTTGTGCAGATTCTTCTTCTTTGTCTCTTATTTCTCTTTAAAATAACAAATTAACAACCAGTACAAGTACTTTTTTCATAAGGTATGTTTTTTTTTTTGTAATGTACCAATTTATTATACGCAATGTCTAGTATGTACTTTTATTTTTATTCTTTTTTAACGTGCTTGCTTGTAACAATGATAACACTGATTTCTAATAATATGAATGATTAATAGTTGAAATATTTTCCCTTGATGCTCTTATTTTTTGTATCTTTCTCTTCTTTTTTTTTTAATTTAGTTCTCTATTTGTTTAATATTATTATTAACCACATGTTCTTAATGCATGAAAGAAAATGAGCAAGAAAATGACATTGGATAACAACTCTGAGAAGGCTAAATGGGATGCAAAAACTAAAGGACTATTCTTAAATATATGTGTGGAAGAAATTTTAGCAGGAAATCGTCCTGGAACTCACTTCAGTAGATTAGGATGGTCTAATCTGGTGCAAAAGTTTAATGACAAAATCGGAAGAAACTATGATAAAGTTAAGTTGAAGAAGAAATGGGACAACCTCAAAGGTACATGGAAAGAATGTGATACTTTAGTTGGAAAAGAGACTAGTTTAGGATGGGATCCCGATAAAAGAACAATTCAAGCGAGTGTGAATTGGTGGGATAGGAAAATAAAGGTACTTGTATTTATACTACGTAATTTTCACGTAACATAATTTTATTTATTTATTTATTTTGCTTTGGTATTTTAAATTCTCTTGTTCTTCTTCACATTTGCAGGAAAATCCAAATGTAGAGAAATTTAGAGAGAAAGGTTTACAACATCGACAACTGATGGAATACTGTTTTAAGGATGTTGTTGCAACCGGTGAATATGCGTGGGCACTGTCATCTGGAGTGTTACCAGATGGTATACAAGGAAGCAATTGGTTTCAACCAGAACAACCATTTGAGTTTGGAATTCTTGTAGACAATGAAGAGTTTGGGAATATTGATGGCATAGAAAAGAATACGAAAAAAGGATTCGAACAAACTAATCCAGAAGAATCGAATGTGATTGAAAAAGTGCGTGGTAGTGAGAGTGGAGAGAGAAGAAAAAGAAAAGCATCAACTGCTATAAATGAAAAGGAGAAAAATAAATTCAATACCAGTCTAAGAATTACATCATTAATAGAGAAAATTACTGAAGCAATACAATCACGCTCTTCAATGAATATGGGGTCAAAAAACTCTTCACTTAGTATTAAGTATGTAATGGATGTTGTTCGTAATTTACCCGATATGATTGTTGGTAGCGATTTATAGTGGAAAGCAAGTGTGCTACTAGTCAAGCAACCAATGAGAGAAATATTTTTAGCACAAGAAGATTTAGAGTTACAATTGCAGTGGTTGGAAAAGATATCTGAGCTTCAAAAAGAATAAATTTAATTATATTACCTATTATTATCTGTATTTTATTTTTTCTAGTTATTGAAACTTTATATTTGCTTTAAAATGTTGTTCCAGTTATGTTTTATGGTTATTGGAATCTATATTTGACTTTTATTCAAGTTACTAATATTTATTTTGAAATATTAGAATTTTATGTCGTTGTACTTAGGTGATTTTTGATTTTATTTTTATAATAAGTATATAGATTGTTATTCAAGTAATTTTATTTTATTCTTTTTCTTACAGATATGTCATTCACCGTAAATAATGATGAGCATGTTGACGAAGTTCTTATAAATGAAGTAGATGACGATGATGATGTACTTGATTTGGTAATTTTCAATGTAGCTCTCCCATTGGAATATTATTTAAAATTTTGTCTAAAAACTCCATGCAGAACTTCTCCTCATACAGGATTTTATTTCATCAAGGAGATACTTGAAGGGCATGATAAGAGATGTTATGAGATGTTTAGGATGGAAAAACATATATTTCTTGACTTATGCAAAACACTAAATGAACAATATGATCTGAAAGCAACAAGAAAAATGACCATAGAGGAGATGGTTGCTATGTTTTTACTGGTGGTCGGACATGGTGTAGGGAATTGAATGATTCAAGAACGATTCCAACACTCTGGAGAGACCGTTAGCAGACATTTTCATCATGTTTTAATAGCATGTTTGAAATTGGCTATGGATATTATTAAGCCAAAAGATCCAACCTTTTCTGATGTTAATCCTAAAATAAGAGAAGATGATAGGTATTGGCCTTATTTTAAAAATTGCATTGGAGCTATAGATGGCACACACGTGCCTTATATTGTTCGCTCTAAGGAACAAATCAAATACATTGGTAGAAAAGGATTCACTTCACAAAACATAATGGCTGTATATGATTGGGACATGTGCTTCACATTTGTATGGCCTGGGTGGGAAGGTACTGCACATGATGCTAGAATATTTGATCAGGCACTTAGAAGGCAAAACCTTAATTTTCCTCATCCTCCATCAGGTAAGCAACACTAATACTATGCCTTGTGTTAGTTTAATATGTAGATTTTATTTTTATTCATCTTAATTAACTCTTTTTTACTTGGTGTAGGCAAATATTATTTAGTTGATTCAGGCTATCCAACAACGATGGGTTATTTAGGACCGTATAAGGGTGAGCGATATCATCTCCCGGATTTCAAGCGCAACTCTAGTTTTAGAAATCCAAATGAAACATTCAATTTTTGTCACTCCAGTCTTCGATGTACAATTGAAAGAACATTTGGAGTCTGAAAAAATAGGTTTTATATTTTACGCTCAATGCCATCTTTCAAGTTTGATACTCAGATTCATCTTGTTACAACTACCATGGCTATACATAATTTCATCCGATGACGATCTTCTACTGATAAGAAATTCAACTATTACGTTAATGAAGACATTACTGTAGAGATTGAGGAAGGAGATGGGCCTTCTGGTATTCCTTTACAAATGCAAGACAAGTCTTCTACTATTATGGAGGCGTTGCGTGATAGAATTAGAGATGAAATTGTTGAGAAATATTATCTGTGTGAGTGACTTTGCTTATTATTTCATGGTGTAAATATCAAGTAATTATACTAGATAATATTATTGCTTTGGTATAACTATATATATTACAATGATTTTATTTAGTATGTATGTTTACTTTATGTTTATATTTTAATTAAATTAAATAAACAATAATAACAGTCTCTAATAATAAATATTAAAATTTATTTTTTTTAAAAATAATTATAAAAGTTTGGTACTATCCTTTTTGGTAATTTGACACTCAAAAGTACTTTTTATAAAGATTGGCCAAACACAATTTGTTCATCAAATATTGTAAAAAGTACTTTTTAAATGAGTTGGCCAAACATAAATTATTTTTTTTCAAAAATACTTTTTCAAAAAATTCTTTTAGAAAAAAAGTACTTTTCAAAATAAGCAGATTTTGACAGCTTGACCAAACGGACTCTTAATCAGCCTGACGTTCTCAAAGGTTTGATACTGTACCTATCAGACTTAAGAACTTGTACTCACAAAAGAGCATATTTTTGTTTTTGAAAAGAATCGATATTCTCTTTAGTTTGTAGCCAGAAAAATAACACACACACACACTTGCACTTTCTTACCAGAAAATGTTAGATATTTGTGTGCAGAACAAATCGTATTCGGGGACTTCGATTGAATCATTGATTAACGAGTAAACAGGCCGTGATAGTGTGGGAAAACATATGGGCCCTCAAAAGGATTCGGCTGGTGTTCTCACCAACCCAAGCGAACCCTTTTTAGGGCATCTTTATATAAATATCCGGTCGGATTCATTATTTATTTTTTTAATCAGTTTATATAAATTATATATTAATTATAAATAATTACACATATACTATACATAGGTAAACTTAATATTATAAATCACACGTGAGATTAGTACGACGAGTCCAAACATATAGAAAAGTCCTTGATATTATCCCTGATGAGTTTAGTGCGACAAAGCAAAACATGGAGAGAGTTCTTTCAAATTATCCTAGTGAAGTTAGTGCAATGAAGCTAATGGAGGTCTCTGAAATTATCCTAATTTTCTTTATTGTACTTCAAATTTGTAGAATACTAGAATTTAGTAATAGTTAAAACACTACTGTCCTACTCATCTCGAAAATCATTTTTGTAAATAATATATTCGACATTCCAAATACAAAGCCGAACTTAGCTCAGTTGGCAGAGCGGAGTACTTGTAGTTGGTGATTTACCTGGCAATGATCCTTAGGTCGCTTGTTCGGATCTGGCAGGTCGGAGTTTTGCGTTTTGCTTCACCAATTTTTGGTTTTCCAAAGCATTGTGCTTTATCAGCTTTTCACAAACAAAGGATTGATTTTTCCTTTAAAAAAACTTGTGACTAGAAGGACTGCTAACTCGTAGATGGACTCTTAAAAGCTAGTAGTGTTTTATATTTATCTACATCTCCATCCTTTGCGTTGATCGTTTAAAAAGAAACAACATGGTCTTGCTTCTGACCTTGGAATGCAAACTCGACATTTAATAAAGTCAAATTTTAAAAATCACTATTGTTTAATGGTTATTAATTTCCTATGACTATCATATACGTAATAATTTTTTATAGCTATTATTTAATTGTTACGCGACTGTATTCGTTATATACGCGTTACTGTATTCGTGAATATAATAACAGAATTTGCCTAAAAAATAACGATTGTATTCGCGCTACTGTATTCATGAATACCGTAGCGGAATTTGCCTAGAAAATAGGAGAATCCAGCTATTTAGTAACAGAAAGAGAATCAATTAGTATGTATCACTCATAATTTAACTGAATAAAATCAATTCTATATAAATTTCGCTACTACGCGACTGTATTCGCTATATTCGCGCTATTGTATTCATGAATACAGTAATAGGAGAGTCCAGCTGTGCGACTGTACTCACTGTATTTGCGCTACTCTATTCATGAATACAGTAGCGGAATTCGCCTAATCCAGCTGTTTAATAACGAAAAGAGGATCAATTAGCATGTATCGCTCCTAATTTAACTCAACAAAAGTAATTCTACATAAATTTTGCTGCTACTGTGTTGTATTGGATGTATTCACGCAACTATATTTATAAATACAGACGTAATCAAGAAAAAAGGTGTATACCGTTCTATTCAATTCGACTGTATATATTGTATTCAATTCATAGATATTCATTATTCACTATTATACAATATATTCAATTCGCCGTATTCAATTCACTGTATTAAAACAATAAAAAATCACAACGGAATACATAAATAAAGGCGAAAAAATAATGTATTTATATAAAAATATATTTGAGTATATTTGTACAGAATATAATGTATTTGTATCATTGTATGTGACTAAAAAAAGCATATAAGAGAAGAAAGTTCGCCGGAAAAGGCTTATTCCGGCCAAGAAAAATACTATATTCATTATATTGAAACTAAAAATGGAGACGAACAGAAACCCGACCCTCAAATCTTTAGCCATGGCCAGATCTGTTCGCCTAAGAGGATGAGCTAATAGTGGATGATGACGCAGACGATTCTGACTCATAATTATGTAGAAATTGATGATTTATCTTTTTAACAACTTCTTCCCTATTATTCATCTAACGTTCATATTGGTGTACACACTATAGATTGACTGAACCTATAGAAGTATTTTTAATTGCAGTAACTCTAGAAGATTCGGCCTGAGAATTTGCGATTAGAAGCAGGTATTTTGCTCGAAGAGAGGAAAGGAAGAGAGAAAGAAAGAAGAAAATTTTTGCTGAGATTTGGAGAGAGAATCGTGTGTTAACTGAAAGAAAGATAGAGAAAAAACATAAATAGCGTATTTCACATTTCAATGGTAGTGAATACAATAAATATCTATTTTGCTATAAAATATAAAAGATAGCTATAGAAAATAATATTTTAGAATAATTTTGATCTATAATAAATAAGATGTCTACCTTTGCTATATAAGATAAAATTTCCTTTTTAGTAAAACATGCTAAAATATAGGCAAGTATATTTGCCTTATTATAAGCCCAAACTTCGATAGATGCCAAAGTCCGTCTCTGACTATTAGGTGGAAGAGGCCCAAAAAATACAAAGGGATGGAAGATAGAATAAAGAAGAACATTTAGTGAAATTAGAACGTTGCAGTTGTGCAGCGTAGGGTGAGAATAAGATTTGCACCCAATCCCCATCTCTAAATGAAAAAGATAGAATTTTGGTAGAAATGTATTCGTAATTTAAATTTGATAAATTTAACTTTTAGTTTTTACCATTAAATTTGTTATATTATTATAATAGATTTATCTTTTAAATTTTATTGAAATTTTTGTGATTTTTACGAATAAATTTATGTTCAATGCTGAAATAGTAAATACAATTAGACTAATTAATTATATATTACATGCGTCTCTGCATGCCTCAGAAACAATAACTGCAATTAGGACAAACTTTGACGTATACCTTTAATTGGCAACCTTTGCCTTTGGTTCAGTTCACAACAACTCCTCCACTTGAAAACGAGAAATATTGTTTGGGGTTTTTATTAATTATGATATAGGGTAAAATTGATTTATATTAAATAGTCAAATGATTTCGTGACACGTGGAACTGGAGCTAGGCAGAAGATGAATCAAGTAAGAATCGAGCCCGAGGACAACAATTGAAGTTGATATTGGATAGATCCCGAAGGAAACATAATCAACGGAAGCAGTACGAATGTTTGTCACCAGGCATTTAACGAAGAATATTCCCTTATATTAAATAGGCAGCCGCTATAGAGAATTTTGGCATTCATGACCTGCTGTTACACCTTCGTCAATGGCCCCCCCCTTTACTGTCATTTAGTAGGGGTTTGATCCTAAGATCTTGTTTCCTAGGTATAGCTACAAATAGTAGTTTCAACAGCCATTCTAGGGACACGAGGTCTTTGGCAAAACTTGTGCTACATTCCATTCTCAAGCTATATAATACAACTTTATTTCTGCTTTAGATTGCTATTACTTTTGTCCTCGGAGGCATCTCTATCAGCCATTTCTTTTGATTTTTATGCTAAATCTTATTTTTAATTTAATTTATTTATCAATTTAGATCAAATCAATTCGCTTGTTGATGTTAGGCTAAAAATCTATGTTTTTGCATGTAATTTGTCTTGCATTATACCTCAATCTTGTTAACTTTGGTGTAAATATTTGTGGCTCGAGCTTAATAATGGTGTTTATATGTGTAGTAGTCAATTTAAAGTGATTTGGAAAGCTTGCATGCAAAGTGAAGTAAAAAACAGAAGAATTTAGAGGGAGTATAATTTTGGTACCCAGGTTGGCGCTCGGCACCAACCAAAACGCCAATGGCAGAATAGCACAGAAGTGGAAAATTTTCGGTGTCCAGGTTGGCGCCAGGCGCCAAGCGAGACCGCTAATGGCGGATTTCGTCCTAATTCAGCTAGGACTTAGTAGTTTCGACCCTACACGCCCCCAACATGTATAAAATGGGTTCTAAACCTATTTCTTAAGGGGGGAGACATTATTGGTGAGACAAAAGGCTACGAGAACACTTGGAAGCAACCAATCACAAGAGTTTTCTCTTCCGTTCTTCCTTACTATGTATTTTAATGCTTTCAATTATTATCATGTCTTTTAGTATGATTATTAGTAGATAAACCTTCTCATCTAGGGTTTGATGGAACCTCTTGGAGGATGACTTTTAATTACGTTTAATATAATTTAGCCTTTGGATTTCTCTACTTGTTCAACTACGTGTTTATTGCTGTTGATTGAATGACCATCAATTGACTGTGCCTATTTAAGACATATTGCTTGAGAAAGGGTAGATATTTAGGTAGTTGTTGAACAACATTACTCCTAACGTATGTCAGAGATCAATATGAAGGGTTTAAAGGCGGGATTAGAGATAATGAAACCTTGATGCCATCATAGTTAGCGGTGAACTAGCGCCAGTTAGCGTAGTTTGAGAGAATACGTCCAGTAAATTGTGGTAGTTGCTCGAGAGAGAGCTGCGATACCCAAAGTACTCACGATCGGTAGAGAATACTTAGGCGAAATTATAGAAGACGTAGAGAGAAAGATTCTGACAATTGGAAAAATCATAACTCTAGACCTCCTTAATCTTTTCTCTAACTCTTAGTACCCTATTTATTAATTCACTACTTTAACTAGTTAGTTATTTAGTTAGAAAACAGAATTTTAATATTTATAACTTAGAGATTGTTCAAGCTTGTCTTCTTAGTATTAGTAAATAGTTGTAGCTAAACCTTAGTTCTCTGTGGGATTCGAAGACGGACTTGTAAACTGGACTATATTTGCAACGACCGCTAGACCTCTTAGGAGGCGTAGTTGGGCGTGATCACTTGTCTATAAACCACGTAACAAATTCAACTGTATCGTTTTACGGGTAAACAGTTTGGCGCCCACCGTGGGTACAGTTGCGTAGTTGAGTTGATCCTTGCATCTATTACTAACTCGTTAGATTCTTTGTTTCATAGCAAAAACTAAAAAAAATGGAAGCTAACGATGTCAACATTGCACACAACGTTAAGGCGCACGAAAATCCGCCTCAACATGAAGATTCAATTAGTGACACCCGCAACGAGGGGGACGTAGCAACTCCGGTCCATGGCGGACAATATCCCCGACATGTGAGGGAAATGAATCCCGATGACGTTGAGGACGAGCATGTTGCGGAAACGGTAAGGATCTTGAGAGAGCAACAAAAGGCCATCATGGGTCATCTCTCAAGGCAGGACCAGGTGATGACGGAACAAAAGAAGGCGTTATCAAGCCCTCCCAACAACGCGAATGGAAGGGCCCAGCTCCTCCCGACGCTCCTGCAAATCAAATGGTTCAGAGAGTTGATAATAGTACCCCGAGAGATGAGGTCCGCTTTGATGGAGCCGGGGGGATTAGTAGTGAATTTTCGATAGCGACAACGGTAATTATCCATTCAAAACCGAACTCATGAGATTCATGAGGGAAATGAACGAGCGGATGGATCAGAACGCGAAGGATGTCCACGCCCGAATAGATCAAATACCGGGCGCACCATCAGTTTTGAAGGGTCCGAATTCGAAGAAATATACCCATTTAACGTTTAAGCTGAGCGCAACACCGGAATTGATTCCAAAATGGCTCAAAATACCAGCCATACCAAAGTACGATGGGGCTTCAGATCCTCAGGAGCACATCACAACTTATACAACGGTTGTGAAAGAGAACGACTTGGCTCAACACGAGATTGAGTCGGTTCTGCTGAAAATTTTTAGAGAAACCCTCACAAAAGGGGCCTTTACATGGTATTTGCTTTTACCCGAACATTTAATTGATTCTTTTGAAATTTTCGCATATTCGTTCATAAAGGCCCATGCTGGGGCCAGAAAGTTCCAAGGTCGGGAGGTGGACATCTTCAGGATCGCACAGGGTGAGCCTGAATTACTGCGGGAATTTTTCATTAGATTCCAGAAAGAAAGGATGCTACTACTCGCCGTACCAGATGAATGGGCAGCTGAGGCATTCACTAATGGTTTGAACCTGAGAAGCTTCGACGCCTCCCCAAAGTTGAAGGAAAGCCTGCTCGAATTTCAAGCGACCACATGGGCAGATATCCATAACTGCTATGAATCAAAGATAAGAATAGAAGATGACCAGCTCGAGTTTCTGAGATCAACCAAGGGATGGGACCGAGACAAGAACTAGGATAAATTCAGAGATGATTTTGAGGTAGAGCGGCGATTTTCTAAGGGACGATTCTTGCCATACGAGAGAGCTGAAGGACGCGGCAACAAAGGGTTCCAGTCAGCGGATAGGTTTTTCCCCAATAGAAGAGCTGACCAAGGCTGGAATAATAGGTCATTACAAGACAGAGATGTATGGGGGTCCCCGGATACCACTTATCCTAGATTTTCAGAGTACAGTTTCAACGTTAGCATCGTGGAGTTGGTATCGACGTTGAGGAATATCAAAGAGGTACAATTCCTGAAGCCAATCAGATCCGATACCAGCCAAAGGGATCCCAATTTATGGTGCGAATATCATGGGACTCATGGCCATGGAATCGAGGACTACCGTCATCTATGCGAGGAGGTGGCAATGCTACTGAAGAATGGCCATCTTAGGGTGCTCTTGAGCGACCGAGCCAAGAACAATTACGGCCGCAGCCGTGACTACACAGAACCCTCGAAGATAGGGGAAGACCCTCTTCGGCTAACCATCAACATGATTTTTGGTGGGAATGAAATCAATAGTGTAACCTTCTCGGCAGTCAAAAAGACAAAAGTATCAGTAACCCACAGCAAGAGACTCCGGGAAGTCGCCGAAGACGACATCACCTTCACGGAGGAGGACATCGACGGACTTCTTCTGTCACATAACGACGCCCTGGTAATTTCTCTTAATGTTCTAGATCTCAAGATTAAACGTGTTTTGGTTGACCCACGAAGCTCAGTCAACATTATTCAATTGAGAGTGTTGGAACAAGACAAATTAACCGAAAGCATCATTCCAGCGACAAAGCTCCTCGCTGGGTTTAATCAGGCAAGTGTGACAAGACGAAAAGAGATCTTGCTACCAATGAACGCCGAGGGGGTCACGAAGACCACCTTATTTGAAGTGCTGGACAGTGACATGGGCTACAACATAATCCTCGACAGGCCATGGTTATATGAGATAAAGGCTGTACATTGACTTAACACCAACTGTTAAAAGTCCCGACCCCAGAGTGAATCAATCAGATAAGAGGAGATCAACCAGTAGCAAGAGAAATGAATGCACTATCAGTTTCCAGCAGTAAGGGGAAGGAAACAAATAGCAATTATAGGAACCGACGCCTATTCCCGACCCGAGCGAAGATGATAAAGACGGGGGGGGGGGGGT
>MCJB01006803.1:20793-33635 GCA_002018475.1 Nicotiana obtusifolia
GGGGGGGGGGGGGTTAAAATCCCACTAGGTACCGAGATACTTTCAGGTACCGAAAGAGACAGACGCAACCAAGTCCACAGCGGAAGAGCTCGAACAATTAGCTTTGTTTGAGGAATTCCTAGAGAGAAAATTTCACTTGGGAACAAGACTCACTCTCGAGCTTAGGTCAGGGTTTATTGATTTTCTTAAAACTAACATTGATTGTTTTGTATGGTCTCACTCATATATGACAAGTATCCCGCTAGAGCTGGCCGTGCATAAGCTAAGCCTGGACCCAAACATCCCTCCGCTGAGGCAAAAGAAAAGCCCGATATCCGAGGTAAAAAAAAAGCTTGTTAAGGAAGAGGTAACTCGAATACTTGACATCGGTTCAACTCGGGAGGTAAAGTATCCCGACTGGCTAGCTAATGTAGTTGTAGTTCCAAAAAAGAATAACAAATTTCGAATATGCGTAGATTAAAAAGACTTAAATAAGTCATGCCCAAAAGACTTGTTCCCACTGCCAAATATTGATCACATGATTGATGCAACGGTCGGGCACGAGTTAATGAGTTTTCTTGATGCCTATTCCGGGTACAATCAAATTAAGATGAACCCGGAGGACCAAGAAAAGACTTCGTTCATAACAAACTTTGGCACATATTGTTATAATGTGATGCTCTTCGGGCTGAAAAATGCCCGAGCCACTTATCAGAAGCTCGTGAACAAGATGTTCGAGAAACAAATAGGTAAAACAATGAAAGTCTACACAGATGACATGTTGGTCATGTTTTTGAAAGTAGTCGACCATTTAAAGCACCTCCAGGAAACCTTCGATATCCTGAGGAAGCACAACATGAAACTCAACCCCGAAAAATGCGCGTTTGGGGTTAGCTCCGGTAAGTTCTTGGGTTTCTTGGTTTCAAAAAGGGGGATCGAGGTAAATCCCAACAAGATCAAAGACATCGAGGACATCCCAGACCAGCTGACAAGTGTGAAAGAAGTCCAAAGCAGGTTAATCTCTCGACTCTTGAACAAAATGTCATCATTCTTCTCTTTTCTTAAGAAGAAGAACAATTCCGAATGGACTCTAGAATGCCAAAAGGCCTTAAAAGACCTGAAAATGTTACCTATCGAGCCACCCGTTACTATCAAAGCCAGGGGAAGGCGAACAACTGCTAATATATTTAGCGGTCTTTAAGGTAGCGGTAAGTGCTGTTATAGTTCTAGAGGACGAAGGTATACAATCTCCCATTTATTATGTTAGGAAAATTTTGTAAGGACTAGAAACTCGTTATCTGCACCTCGAAAAACTGGCCTTAGCTCTCGCAAGCGCCTCTCGAAAGCTTAGGCCTTATTTTCAGTGCCACTCGATAACCATTGTGACAACATTTCCCCTGCAGAATGTCCTTCACAAACTTGAGTTGTCAGGTCGCTTGGCCAAATGGGCAGTTGAAATTAGCGAATTTTATATTGAAGACAAACCTAGGACTATGATCAAATCACAAGTTTTGGCTGACTTTGTGGCCGATTTCAGTCCCGGGTTACTGCCTTTGGCTGCAAAAGAAGCGGTGATGGTGTTGGAAACGACATTAGGAGATTGGACCTTGTTCATAGACGGAGTATCCAATATGAAAAGGGTCCGGGCTCGGGGTGGACCTAATCATACCTTTGGGGGAGACCCTGAGGCAGGCCATAAAAATTATTGCGTTAACTAACAATGAAATCGAGTATGAGGCTTTGATTGCAGAACTTGAGCTGGCCCAGGGACTTGGCTCCGAGGTCATCTAAATCAAATATGATTCTAACTGGTAGTAAACCAAGTATATGGAATTTTGATACAAAGGAGGAGCTCATGCAACAGTGCATGATTAAAGTTCAAACTTTGATTACACGATTAAGGGAGTGGTCTATCACACACATCCCGAGAGAAGAGGACGTAGAAGCAGATGCATTGGCGAACTTGGGGTCGTCCATGGAGATGAAAGGATCTGACTCCTGTACTATCATTCAACTTATGCAGTCGGTACTGGATGTGGACGGCTATTGTGAAGTAAACAAAACCAACCTAGTTTGGGACTGGAGGAATGAGTTCATTGCACTACGAACCAAAGCGGCTTCTTACAACCTCTTGGGTGGACAATTATATAGAAGATCGTTCCAAAGCCCATTGGCATGATGTTTAGGAGCCTCGGAGGAGACTACATAATGAGGAAGTACATGAAGAAATTTGTGGGAACCACTCGGTGCAGATTCGTTGGTGCTAAAATTAGTTAGGGCAGGATAATACTGGCACGGGATGGAAAAAAATGCAAAGGCATTTGTTAAAAAATGTGACAAGTGTCAGCACCATGCACGGTTGGTACATGAAGGAATTTGTTGGTAATGAGGAAATACATGAAGGAATTTGTGGGAACCACTCGGTGCAAATTCGTTGGTGCTAAAATTGGTTAAGGCAGGATACTATTGGTACGATATGGAACAAAACGCAAAGGCATTCGTTCAAAAATGCGACAATTGTCAGCGCCATGCACAGTTAGTGCATCAACCGGCAAAAATCTTGCATTCGATACTATCCCCAAGGCTGTTCGTGAAATGGGGAATGGATATAGTTGGGCCACTGCCACCAGGTCACGGGAAGGTAAGATTTCTTTTAATTTTAATTGATTACTTCACTAAATAGGTTGAAACAGATCCTTACCAAAAGATTGGTGAGCACGAAGTGGTCGACTTTCTGTGGGAAAACATAATTTGCCGGTTTGGGATAACGAAGGAGATTGCATGCGATAACAAACCACATTTCATAGGCTCCAAAGTCACAAATTTCTTGAAGACCAAAAATTAAAAGGATTACATTTTCACCATGCCATCCGAGTGCAAATGGGCAGGTGGAATCAACCAATAAAGTGATTATTCAAAACCTCAAAAAGATGTTAGAAGCAGCCAAAGGCAAGTGGCACGAAGAGTTACCAGGCGTATTGGACGGAAAAATTGAGCATGGGAGAGACACCTTTATCTCTCGTAGACAGTGCAAAATCTCTGATCCTGGTGGAAGTAGGGAACCGACCTTAAGGTACTTCCAAACGGACGAAGAAGCAAATAATGAGGCATTGCTGGTCAAGCTGGAATTGCTTGATGAATGCAGGGACTTGGCACACATAAGAATGGTGGCTTAGAAGCAGAGGATGGAAAGGTACTATAATCGAAGGACCAATCTCCACTACTTTAAAGTAGGAGACTTGGTTTTGAGGAAAGTAACTCACAACACTCGAGAAATCAACGCCAGGAAGCTGGGTCCAATGTGGGAAGGCTCCTACCTGGTTTCAGCCGTCATCGATAAAGGTTCATACGGGCTGGATAATCAAGATGGAGTCAAATTGTCTAGTAAATGGAAAGTGATTCACCTCAAGAGGTACTACTGCCGACGGATCCTGCCTACGCTGAAAGTGTGTGCTGCACTCTTTCTATCTTCGATCAGTTTTTGTCCCAATCGGGTTTTTCTGGCAAGATTTTTAATGAGGCAGCAATGGAAAGCATACTACGAATGGAGCCTCATCATCAAAGTTAAGACTTTTAAATGATAAGGCACTGAAACAACAAGCCACTATAGGATGGTTAGATAATCTTCGGCTCGATGGCAAAGTCCCTAACGGGAAACGAAGCTTGCCATCGAACCAAAGATTATCTAACCGTTCACAAGTGTTTTTCCTCAAAGGAGCAAGACTTCCAGTGCTCTAATTCGTATACTTTGTATTCAAACACTAGAGGGGAATAGTATGGGAATATGACAACAAGATTGCCACGAAACTCGGGATTATGAGACTCGGGAACAACAATGTCTCGTTGGAACCGGGGACTACAACTAGCCACGTAGAAACAAGTTGTACAAGTTAGCCACATGTATTGGCAATTTCTTTTTTCACCAAGTGAATGCTTATGTACTTTGAAGATAGAAGGAATAAAATGAAGTCCTTTTATTTTTATCTTGTTTCTTGTCCAAACGATGAATTGATTTAATCATTTGAAAGTTAACTAAAAACTTCAAATGCTAGTGCCGAAATGAACTGGAGACGTCCTCTTTAAGAGCACCGTAAACATAAGAGGACCCTCTCTTATGAAAGCATCATAGCAAAGGGTTAGTTCTGGAAGAGTTTATGATCGGAACCTAAAAGCTATCGGAAGAAAACACACGCAAAGCCTTATCTAATTCGACGCAAAAATAATGAACCTTGAGCAATACTTAAACAAAAGTCCTATTTATTTATCAAATATGCTAAACGACATAAGTACAAAGACACAAAAGGAAAACAACAAAAGAAAAAAAAGGAAAAAAGCTAAACTTCATCGCCATCGACACTCGGGGGAACAGAGGCATCTATGCCCCCGGGAGAAGTAGGTGGATATACCGCTGGCGCAAGATCTTGGACTTCATCATCATTCTCTTCAAGTTCCTCCTTGGTTCCCAAAAACTCAAAACTGGCACTAGAGGAGTCAATTGCATCAGGCTGAGCTGGGAGGCATTCTCGAGCAGTTAACTCCAGCGCTCGAGCCTTGGTAATCTCATCGTTAATATCAATAACGTCTGCTTTGGCCTCTTCCATGGTTTTCCTTCTCATATGGTACATAGAGTATGTTTTTTCAAAAACGAGGGAATCCCCTTGGTGCTGAAGTTTTGCCTTAAGCCTGTCGACCTCAGCCAAAAAGCCATCCCGCTCCCGGATCTTGTGGCACCAAGGCTAAGATCGAGATCACGGAGTATAGATATGTGAACCCGATTTTGCTCCATGATCTTCTTATACCTCTCTTCCATCTGGGCCTGCTTTTCCTCAGCGGCAGCAGCCTCTTCGGCTTTGGAGTTCAAGGTGGCCTCCAAATTGTTCATTCGTTCGGTGGAGGCAGACTCGCGCTCAGCAGTAGCGAGCACAGAATCTTGGACCTCAATCCATTTAGCCTTAGCTTCTTGAAATTGTACATTTAGCTAAGAGGCTTCTTGATTGAGGGCCATCATGTCCTGCTCACTTAGTTGCAACCGAGCCTCTAACTCACTTGCCTCAGCAGCTTTTGCTTCCAGTACCAGGAGGCGAGCAACAATTTGGTCCCTCTCGGCCAATAGCTGATCCCACTCGGACATAAGTCCCTCTTTGTCAAGGATCAATCTCTGAAGGCCCTCAGAAGCGAGGAAGTTGCCCTGCAAAATGTATATTAAATTCAGAAATCCTATTATAACAGATGAATGAAAACAAACAATGAGAGAACGAGTACGGTACCGCTGCCGCATTGTGCATGGCATTATTCAACATACATTCCCTGAAAGAGAGTGTATCTTCTTCTTATGTTTTTCTGAAGCCAGCGGTATCTGGAGAAGGAGGCGAGTAGTTGTGCCCCAAATTCCTGTGGGGGGACTGGGGAGGGGAGACATCCTCTACTTGAGCGCCTGCGACCGGGAGAGGAGATGCAATAGTTGCTGGTGATGAAGGCACATGCGGTGTGGGGGGAGATGAAGTTGATAGTGTTGTAGGTTAAGAAATAGCTGCAACAGAGGCTGCGCTGATTATTGGTTGCTCATAAACCTAAGGCATAAAGGCCTGTTCTCCGACCTTATAGGGCCGGAAGCAACAACTGGGACCGGAAAGGGAGAATCAACATTCTCCACTAAATCCATTTCTCCCCAAAGCACTCGGACCTCGCCCTAGGTTGGGGTTCTAAGCTCTCCAGATTGAGCATTCTATTGAGCTGATGAAGATAGTTGTCTCCTACGAAGGGGAGCCTCTTCATCACTAGCTTCCCCATCATCGTCAATGACCACAGTGGCTGCGGCTGGCTCAGGCATGGCCTTCTTTATTTTCTTATTTTTATCCCCAGCTGAAGAAGAATGCCACATTTTTGGTTGCTTGTTCTTTAGCTAGGGACTCTGAGAAGAAGCAGCTGCATCAATGTAGACCCGAGGGCACCGCTTAGAGTGAGAGCCTCCTGCAACAAACTTGCAGCCTCTGTAGGATAGGTCAAAATATCGATTTCGAGGCAGGTAACAGAACCTTACGGGAGCCCTGAATCAAACAAAAGGGTATAATTATCAAGTTTACTTATGTATCTGCAGAGGTAGAAAGTAGAAAGTATCAGTTTACCATAGTTCTTGCCTTCCACCTGTATTTGGGGGCCAACTCTTTCCATCGACGAGTATCTGGCATAGTAATCTAAAGTTTTTTGAACCCATTCGTCCATGCCTTCGACTCTTGATGGAGTCCACCTAGCAGCTGGAATAACAGAAGAAAAAGGGTTAGCAATGACATGGAACAATCTTTTACGGAGAAAGAGTTAGATTTTAAACTTATGTGAACGACTTCATGATTCAGAAAAAGATGGAGTTGTGGCCGGGATGATAGCCATGGTAGCAATGACGACAAACCGCTCCATCCATCCACGATCATTGTCATCATCCATGCTAGTAAGCAAGGCATGGTGGCCATGCTTGCTGAAATTTATCACTCCCCTAAGAAAGATTTTGTTGGAGTAGAGGTTCATCATATGTGCCAGGGTTAGGGTCTCCCCCGTTTCCAAGCACAGCCGACGCAGACTAGACACCGTTGGCCACACAGAAGGGCCTATTTGTGCCAAGAAGACCTGATATCGGTGGCAGAATTCCAAGATCATGGGGTCAAGTCCCCCGCTCAATGAAAATGGGCCCAAAGTGAAGGGGTACGTATAAACATACGCAAAACCCTTCTTGGTGAAGGTCACCCGCTCCACCGGGTCAGGAGCAATGATGTTTCGTTCATGGCAGTCACAATTTTCCTTTACAGCAGGAATACTGGAAGGGCAAATAGAAGAAGGATATCTGCTAACGGCCTAAGTTCAAGGGTTCGCAGAAGGGAACTTCTTTTGGAAGTCACTAATGGTGCTCAAGTGCTTGGATATGATGGCGCTTATTGTAGGGGGATAAACATCAATATCAACCTCTTTATCTCTGCTTCTCTTCGGACCTCCACCGAAGGGAAGACCAGAGTTCTTAAAAGATTCTGTGAAAGAAGCCATGATAGTAAGAAGATAATAGGGTTTCTTGAAGAAGATCAGATACAGATGAAAGAAGAAGGAAGAAGAGTGCAAAGAGGATAAAAGAGCTTATGAGAATTCTTAGAAGTGAAAGGGGTAAGATGAGGCGTATAAGTAAAGGTATAGATAGCTAAATCGTGGTCATTATTACCTTGAGAACAGGCGGAAATATTGCTGCATCGTGGGGTAACACATGTTCAGGGTATTAAATGCAAGGAGACGTGCGTCTTATCAAGCATCAGAGACTGTTGAGAAGGGTTCAAAAAATTTCCCGCCAAGAAAGAAATCTGCACCAACTTCCCTATGACACAATGATGTGCCACCGAAAAGTAGGGGGACTATCTGTATAGGGTAAAATTGGTTTATATTAAATGATCAAATGATTTTGTGACACGTGAAAATGGAGGTAGATGGAAGATGAATTGAGTAAGAACCGAGATTGAGGACAACACCTGAAGTTGGTATTGGATAGATCTCGAAGGGAACATAATCAATGGAAGTAGAACAAATGTTTGTCACAAGTGAAGTTGGTATTGTGAACGAATGTTGGATAGAAACTTTATGGTTTTTTTTTTGGTATTTATAGTTATTGTAAAGTAAAGTGTGAACCAATGAAAGATCAAGATACGGGAAATAAATACCAAAAAAAACCATAAAGTTTCTACTAGCATATTCCCAAGACTAGGTGTCACAAGTGTATGGGCAACTAATAGAATATATAAAACACCTATGCTATTGTCTGAAATAGGATAGACAGAAAGTAAATACAAAGGAGAGACTGTAGGTGTTACAGAACGGACTCAGAGAGCAGCTCACCACTATGCCTCAGGATGACGGGGGTGCTGGCCTGAATGAATGCCAGATGCATATGCCTCAGATCCTGCATGATTAGTGCAGAAGTGTAGCGTGAGTACATAAACAACATGTACCCAGTAAATATCCAGTCTAACCTCGAAGAAATAGTGACGAGGGATCGACATCGGCACTTACTATGGGCCTATAATATAAGTACATAAATTCTACATAGGCATGGAATACATGAATAATAAAAATAACACAATAACCATCAACGAATAAATGGTCCCTTAACTGATAGTCAATTTAAAAGTTCCCAATTTACCCATGCTAGCTTCAACAATTTCAGGCCATTAAATAAATTATTACCTCTCAAGTCATAAAAATAATATCAAGTGTATTCTGGCTCCGAGTATTATCACGCATGATTTATGCCGCGGTCGTATGACCCGATCCAAAATACCGTGTGCACTGCCGAGGGTCGAATGAGACAAACCATAGATGCATCTATTATACTGCCGAGGCGAACGGCCCGCTCCCATGAGAGTAGAGAAGTTTACCTCGCTCGTGGAAGTACTTGCGACACGAGAGGACATGGATTTCTTAGAGTTATTATGTATTTTTTCAATTCTTCCCAAAATCAAATATTTAAATTGAAAATTTGCAACTTTAAAATCCCTAGTCTCAGCTCTATTCAAGACAATTTATATGCATAATAAACACAACATTACAATTAAAGCATGCTGTCGATCTAAGACTACCTGGACATATCATGGAATATAGCTACGCATGGACTCTCGTCACCTCGTGCGTACGTAGCTCCCCACACAGATAATACACAACAAAGGTACACCTAAGGGGATGAGTTCCCTCTTACAAGGTTAGACAAGAGCCTTACCTCGTTCTCAAGCTCACTTCCGGTCCACAAATTCGCTCTAAAGCCTCAACTTGGTGCCAATCAATCCGAATCTAGCCAAATATTATATAAATTAATCAATACACACTCACAAGCTCATAATTAGCCATTAGAGAAATTACCCAACCCAATTTGAAAGATCCTTAAAATTCACCTCCGAGCCCACGTGCCCGGATTTATAAAATATTTGAAGATAAACTTTACCCTTAACAATACGAACTCAAATATATGATTTATTCTAAATTCCATGTCCAATTTCGTGGTCAAATCCAAAAATATGATTTCTAGGGTTTCTACCAAAATCCCACAATTTCTACTAATTTTCATAAATTTCCATGTTAATGTATATATAATCCAAGTATTTAACTTGTAATAGGTGGGAATCACTTACCTCGTGTTACTCGATGAAAATCCTCTCAAAATAGCTCCTCAAATTCAGCCAACCCAAGTGAAAAATGAAAGAAGAATAGCCAAATTACGTTCTTAAAACAATTCTGCCAGCAATGTTTTTTCACCTGGGGAACAGTAGCTGCACCTGCGGCATCGCTTGCACGACCAAGACTCCACTTCTGCGGAGAAGCACTGGAGCCGGCCTTCACACCTGCAGAAACGGCCCCGTTCCTGTGACGTCGGGGGCGACAAGCTCCTCGCTTCTGCAGTCCAAGAAGCCGAATCTGCGCCATCGCAGGTGTGGTCCAAACATCGCTTTTGCGAACCTTCCCCATGCACCCCTCTCCCGCTTCTGCGTTGAGCAGTCCGCTTCAGCAGCTCCGCACCTGTGCCAAATTTCTGCAGGTGCGGTTGCACCAGCAATTGGCCAAAACCAGCATTTCCTCAATTTCAAATTTCGATCCGTCTTCAATCCGTTTCAAACCCGAGGCCCCTGGGGCCCCATCCAAACATACCAACACATCCAAAAACACGATACAAACTTAGTCAAAGCCTCAAATCACGTCGAACATCATCAAAATTATGAATCGACGGCCAAAAACTTTTGTTCAACTTTCCAACCTTCATACCTCGTCGAACACGTCTAAATTATGCTTAAACATCTCGGAATAACGCTAAATTTTGCGTACAAGTCATAAATTACGATACGAACCTATTCCAAGGCTCAAAACCTCAAACGGACATCGATCACATCAAACTCCACCTCCAACCAAATTTAAAATAATCCTTGAACGTTAAAAAAATGCAACCTTCCATAATAAGCGCCGAAATGCTCTCAGGCCACCTAATACTCGTCCCGAACATACGCCCAAGTACGAAATCATCATACGAACCTATTTGAACCTTCAAATCCCGATTCCAAGATTGTTTACTCAAATATCAAATATTAGTCAAATCCTTCCAACTTAAAGCTTCCGCATGAGAAGTTTCTATCCGAATCAACTCCGAACTTCCAGAAATTCAATTCTGACTATGCATACAAGTCATAATATTTGAAGTGAATCTACTCAAGGTCTCAAACCGCTGAATAATGTGCAAGATCTCAAAATGACCGATCGGGTCATTACAACAAAGAATTTTGGCATTCATGGCCTGCCATTACATCTTCGTCAATGGCCCCCCTTTATTGTCATTTAATAGAGGCTTGATCCTAGGATCTTGTTTCTTAGGTATAACTATAAATATTCGTTTCAACAGCTATTGTTGGGACACGAGATCTTTGGCAAAACTTGTGCTATATTTTATTTTCAATCAAAGGCCATCTCCAACCCTTGCATCCATTTTCTCCTCCAAAATGGAGTAAAGTTACTTCAATCATTACTCCTTTTTTTATTCCAAAAAGGAATATTTTATTTTATATGCTTCTCTCTCTTTAACATTATTTTATTATCTTTCATTTAAATTTTATTTTCTTATTTCTATTAAAGAAACTCTATCTTTTTTTCTTTTTTACATATTCATCACATATAATTATATTCCTTTCTTATATAACCATTTGATATAATATTTTATACCATAAATTTTTTAATAATATAATTTGTGAGCAAATATTATAGATTGCTTCGATGGAGCTACATGTATTTACACAGACACCAGCCCTATCAAGCCAATAGTCCAGTTAAGCGAGTCCAAAACTTGAATCCCAAATGACCCTTAACATCCTCCTTGGCTACAACAGGTCTTCTTCTAGGGACCGCTGGTTATGTTGCCATAACCTGGACTTACTGCTTGGACTATCATGCTGCCTAGGCTCTACGGTCTCATCTTAGAACCATCGGGTGATACAATACTTAATAATAACAAAACATATTAGTAGTAGCTTAGTATGCCGAAGCTCAACACAACACTATTTAGCCTATCATTTAGGCTAAACGAATATCTGATATTAGAGGAATAAAATAATTATATAAATTAAAGTACCTGAACAAACCGAGGTTGTGGCCAATGCCTGACCTTTTCTGATTTTATTCAATAAAACTATATACAAGAGAGTGCTTTTACAAATAAATATGAGAGAGGTTTTCTAAAACTTTCCTAGTCTCAGAATTTTATGATCCTTTTATAACAGATCACCTAAGAAAATAAAATTCTAATAATAAAATGGCCTACAAACATTTTTTTACGTTATGGCTGACAAATTTTATATAATGGCTAAAATAATACAAACAACTTTTATAAAGTTGATTCCCTTGATTACTGATGAGGGGCCCTCTAGTCACATTATTAAAGCAGGGTCTTTGTTTTATTGCTATTGGGTCCTTTGAGTCATTTCATGATTGCTTTTCTCTTGCCTTTTTTCGTTGTAGAAGATTATTCTAAACTCTCTTTGAATTTGTGCAGGTATTCTTCAATATTATCGAGATTTACTTCTTCTTCTTGGCTTCCTTGGGCTTCTCCTGCAATACAGATTTCATCATTTGTTGTATTACCTACGGATGCCATTGAGATATCATCTGATACCTGTACCTCAAAGTTCTTCATTAAGTCCCTTTTTTACTTCTTCGAAATAAAAAGCAATAATTTCTTTTTTAGAGATAGCACCTTTTTTCATTTGGAGCTTTTCAGTAACCTGTTTAAAAGGACTTAGATCTTCTACTTCAGCATTTGTCAGTTCTGGACTGTTGTATACTTCAATCTCCTTCTTGATACTATCAATAATTTCTTGACCATAGATTTTGTAACGATCCGACCGGTCATTTTGCTTTCTAGAACCCCGTTTTCCTAAATAAGATTCCCCATATGTGTTCTTACTATTTTATCACTTGCACGGATGATTAGTTTGGGATTTGAAAGGGTTCGGGTTTAAGTCAGAACACTTGGTTCCTTAGGTTGGCCTTAAAAGACTAAGTTTGACTTCGGTCAACATTTGAGTAAACAACCTCGGAATCGGATTTGACGGTTCCAATAGGTTCGTATGATGAGTTCGGACTTGGGCGTATGTTCGGATCAGTTTTAGGTGATCCGAGAACGTTTCGCTGCCCAATATTAAAAGTTGGCATTTTGGGTGAATTTCATAAGTTTGGGAAGTGGATTTTTACGTTATAGACATCCGTTTGGGATTCTGAGCCTTGGAATAGCTCCATATGGCGATTTTGGACTTAGGAGTGCGTCCGGATGTAGATTTGGAGGTCCGTAGGTCTTTTCAGGGTCATTTAGCGAAAGTTGGAAATTTGAAGGTTTTTGGGAAGTTTGACCGAGAATGGACTTTTGGATGTCGGGTTCGAATTTCGATTCCAGAAGTTGGAGTAGGTCCGTAATGTCATTTAGGACTTGTGTTCAAAATTTGAGGTATCAGACGTGATTTGATAGGAATTAGACGTGCGGATGTGTTTTGAGAAGTTTTGAGTTTTCATTATTTGATTCATGCATTTTGGCGTTCCATTCGTGCTTTTAGATGTTATTATGGAATTCTGATCGCGCGAGCAAGTTTGCATGATATTTTTAGACTTGTGTGGACGCTTGGTGCGAAGTAAGGCTGTGGCCCACGGCGGGCCTGGGCCTTAGGCGGGCCTGGGCCTGGCGGGCACGGGCCTGGCGGTCCTGTGGGTAGGGTCCGGCCCGCTACGGGCCTAAGCCCACATGGGCCCGGGCTAAATGGGCCGGCCCGCGGGCCCAAACGGGCCTAACGGTTTCTATATATATATATATATAT
>MCJB01006803.1:37955-59396 GCA_002018475.1 Nicotiana obtusifolia
GGGGGTATTTATAGGTGGGAATACGTAAAAAGTGTATTTATAAAAAGTTTGGGGTTAAATTAAAGTTTGGGGGCCAAAATGGCTATTTTCTGAAGCTCAAACGGTCAAATTGAAGCTCCAACGGCTAGATTTTAAAATTTTGGCCATTGGCTATTTTAAAATTTTTATTTTTTTTTAAAATTTTACTGTTGGGCCCAGACCAGGCCCGCCTGGCGGTCCCGGGCCTGCCGGGCCTTTTGTTCTACCCGGCCCGTGACGGGCCTTACCCGTTAAAAGCCCAGGCCCACGAGGGACCGGACCACTAAGCCCGTTAGGCCCATTGGGACCGCAGGCCCGTGCCGGTCCCGGGCCTAGACCGCCGTGGGCCACAGCCTTAGTGCGAAGCCCCGAGGTCTCGGGTGAGTTTCGGACGCATTCAGATGGATGGGGAGACTTCTGTTTTCTGGTTTTTTTTTTTATGGTGGCTCAGGTATCGCAAATGCGACATTTATTTTTGCATTTGTGAACCTCGCATTTGCGAGACAAGATATGGAATTGCGAAGAAGCCTGGCCAAGACATGACTCACATTTGCAAAGATTTTGTCTTTGCATTTGCGAACAAGATGTCGCAATTGCGACACTTCCAACCTTGACAGTGGGGGCTCAGCTTCGCATTTGCGAAGATTTTGTTGCAATTGCGACCTTTGCATTACAACAGCTTTTATTGCGGGACTTAACCTTATTTTCCTCATTTCCCACTTGGTTTTAGACGATCTTGAGAGCATTTTTGGGAGGGGTTCCATCAACATCAAGAGGTAAGTGATCCCTATCAATTTTTTAGCTAAATATACGAATCATAAGTAGATTTAACATGGAAAATGGTAGGATTTATCGGTTTTTGAGGAAAACCAAGGTTTTTGATAAAAATGGGATTTAACCATGAAAATAGTTATGGAATTTAGTGAAAATTATATATTTGAGTTCATGAGGTTATGGGTAACAACTTTCTTCAAAAATTTCCGGAATCCGGGCACGTGGGCCCGGAGGTGAATTTAGGAATTCTTCAATTAGGGTTGGAAAATAACTTTAATAGTTAGGATATGAAATTTTGAACATGTATTGACTATTTTATATAACATTGACTAGTTTCGAGTCGTTTGGCACCGAGTTGAGGGTTTAAAGCACAATTTTGGATCGGAAAGTAAGCTTTGAGACAAGGTAAGTCTCTTTTCTAACCTTGTATGAGGAAATTAACCCCATAGGTGAATTATTTAATATGTGCTTCTATTTGTGGGGGATACGTACGCACGAAGTGTCGAGAGCCCGTACGTAGCTACTAAGTATGCTTATGTCCGGGTAGTCTAAGACCCAAATGATGTTATACTTCGATGTTTGCACCCTACCTGCTATTTTAATTGTTTAAAACATATTGGAACTTGATAAAGGAATTGTAAAAGGTCAAATTTCATTTACTTGAGTTTCGGACGGGTTACTTAACCGCTAATGAGAGTTGGTGTTTCTTTGAATAATAGCCTCTTAATAATATTTGACGGTTGTTTATAAAGTATTTTCTCTTCTTGTGGAGCGGGCCGAACACCTCGGTAATAGAATAGATGCATCTATGGTTCGTGTCGTTCGACTCTCAGCAGTGCATAGTTTATATATTTGTATGCTGGTTCCGGTCGTACGACATCGGCATAATTCTGCGTAATAATTCTTGGAGCCCAATTATAATTGATATTGTTTCATTGTCTTGAGAGATTAATTTGTTAAACGAAGGAAATTAATTTGGGATTTACTATTAGTGAAAGAATTATTTATTTATTTCTTGTTATTGATTTTTCAGCTATATTTTTATAGTCTATGCGTAGTTATAATTTCAGTATTTTATTGTTAGCCCATAGTAAGTGTCAAAGTCGACCCCTCGTCACTGCTTCTTCGAGGTTATACTAGACACTTACTGGGTATATGTTGTTTATGCACTCATGCTACACTTCTACACTAATCGTGCAGGATCTGAGGCAGGTGCATCTGGTTATCAGTCCGGCGCGCATCCTTGACTTCCTTGAGACTTAGCGATGAGCTGCCTTCTGAGCCCATTCTGCAGCACCCAAAATCTTCCTTTTTTTTTTTTTAATTTCTGTCTATTTCAATTCAGACAGTAGTGTAGTATTTCCTTTATATATTCTACTAGTTGCTCATAGACTTGTGACACCGGGTCTTGGAAATTATGCTAGTAGACATATGATGATTTTTGGGTTATTTTACTTATCTCATTCGCTCTTAAAATTAGTTATCTCTCATATTATTAATTTTTTTACTTCCTATTTATGCACTAATTAAAAAAATTAATTATTTTAAAAATAATAAAAGAAAAAATCATGTGGTTAGTTCACGGTTGGCTTGCCTAGCGGTAGCGCCGGGCGCCATCACGACCCATAGGAGAAAATTGGGTCGTGACAACATGGTATCAGAGCACTGGGTTCGTGTTGGTCTCATAAGTTATGAGTAGGCCTAATAGAGTCTTGCGGATCGGTGCGAAGACGTCCGTATTTATCTTCGATAGGCTATAGGGTGTTAGGAAACTACTCTTTCTTCATCTGCTATTGTGCAGTTGATGTTATAGTAAGTATCTTTCTCTTATTCTCTCACAGATAGTGAGAACGAGCACAGCGGATGTTCTAGACCCGGGAGGAGCTGATCCCCCTGTTGCTAAAGGCCAAGGTAGAGGCCGAGGCCTAGGGAGGGCATCAGCCCGAGGTAGGGGACAGAGACGTCCCAAAGTTGCCCCAGCCATGCCACCAGCGGATCCGATAGAGGATCTCATTATTGAGGAATATGGCGAGGTGCCTGCAGCAGAGCCAGCCCCAGTAGCTTTCATGTCAGCATCGGGCTTCCACGAGGTCATGGGCTGTATGCTACGGTTCATGGATACTATTACCAATGCCGGTTTATTTCCAGCAAAACCAGCCACATATCAGGCTGGAGGGGGTGCACAGACCCCTACTGCTCAGGCTCCTGGGCATGCAGTTGCTGTATATCAGACCCCCGGCACACTACCCATGGGTGGAGCCCAGCCGGTGGCAGCAGCTGTACTTGAGCCCAGACCAGCTGCGGTCGGCGAGTCGCAAAAGCTGTTGGATAGATGGACTAGGCTACACCCTCCTGTCTTCGGAGGTGAGCGACATGAGGATCCTCAGGACTTTATTGATCGATGCAGGGACAGACTGCACAACATGAGGATATTAGAGTCCCACGAGGTTGATTTTACTACTTTCCAACTGGAGGGCAAGGCTCGTAGATGGTGGCTGCCTCATCTTCTTGGAAGACCAGCAGATTCTCCCCCTTGACATGGGATCCATTTACACGCATTTTCTTGGATAGGTATATTCCACCCTCCTAGAGGGAAGAGTTGTTGTTTCAATTTGAGCAGCTCCAGCAGGGTCAGATGTTAGTGACCGATTACGAGGAAAGATTCTATGAGTTGTCTTGCCATGCACTTATGATACTTCCTACTGAGGCGGAGAGAGTACGGAGGTTTATTGAGGGGTTGCACTCCAGTATTCAGGCCACTATGACTCGAAAGGTTGATATGGGGATTTCTTACCAGCTAGTTGTGGAGATAGCTCAGAGGATTGAGGGTTATCGTCAGCGGGGCCGAGAGCAGATGCAGGGGGACAAGCAGTTTCGTTATTCTAGAGGGTTCAGTGGTGCTCCATCTAGGGACAGAGGTCAGTTTGGGAGAGGTCAGCCTAGCAGGCCCAAATATCCAGCACCGCCGCCTCCTCGGGGTGCTCTAGTTCGACCTTAGTTCAGCGCCATGCCAGAGAGTTCCTACCACCCACTAGCTATTCAGGGTTCCTCCAGTGAGTATTCAGGCCATCAGGGTCAGACCTCAGGATAGCAGTCCTTCATACCGAGAGTTTGTTTCGAGTGCGGGGATTTCAGCCACGTGCGGAGGTTTTGCCCCAAGCTTCGGGGCAAGGCAGTGCAGCAGGGTTCTTAACCTATGATTACAGCACCAGTAGCTGCACCAGCTGTCCAGTTGTCCAGAGGTGGAGGGCAGGTGGGTAGGGGCCGTCCTAGAGGTAGAGGTCAGGCAAGTAGAGGCCAGTCAGGTGGCGTTCCGGCTAGATTCTATGCTTTCCCGACCAGACCATATGAAATGGCCTCAGATGCCGTGATCACAGGTATTAATTCTGTTTTCTGTAGGGATTCTTCGATATTATTTGATCTAGGGTCTACCTATTCATAAGTGTCATCTCTGTTTGCTCATTTTCTGGGTGTTCCCCGTGAGTCCTTGGGTACTCCTATTTATGTGTCCACTCTGGTGGGCTATTCTGTTGTTGTGGATTGGGTCTATCGGTCCTGCATTGCTACGTTTTTTGGTTATAAGACTAGAGTGGATTTTCTGGTGCTTGATATAGCCGACTTTGAGTTCATCCTGGGCATGGACTAGTTATCTCCATATCATGTCATCCTTGATTGCCATGACAAGACTGTTACCTTGGCGATGCCAGAGTTGCCTAGATTGGAGTGGAAGGGTTCGTCTGTCAGCACACCTAGTCGGATCATCTCTTTTATGAAGGCTCGACCCGAGATCGGTTATTTGGCTTATCTAGCTTATGTTCGGGATACTACCGCAAAGACTCCGGCGAATGATTCAGTACCTGTAGTCCAGAATTCTCCGATGTGTTTCCTTCTAATCTCTCACGCATGCCACCAGATCGTGATATCAATTTCTGTATTGATTTTGCTCCATGTACCCAGCTTATATCTATCCCACCGTACCGTATGGCTCCGAAAGAGTTGAAGGAGTTGAAGAAACAGCTTGAGGAGTTGCTGGCAAAGGGGTTCGTCAGGCCGAATGTGTCGCCTTGGGGTATACTAGTGTTATTTGTGAAGAAGAAAGATGGGACTATGCGGATGTGCATTGATTACTGCCAGTTGAACAAAGTTACCATCAAGAACAAATACCCATTGCCGCGGATTGATGCTTTGTTTGACCAGTTACAGGGTGCCAGGTTGTTCTCTAAGATAGATTAAGATCGGGGTACCATCAGTTGAAGATTCGGGATTTAGATGTTTCGAAGACTGCTTTCCGGACTAGATATGGCCATTATGAGTTTCTAGTGATGTCCTTCAGTCTGACTAACGCCCCGGCAGCGTTTATGGATTTGATGAACAGGGTGTTCAGGCCGTACATTGATTCGTTTGTCATTGTCTTCATTGATGACATCTTGATCTACTCGTGTAGCATGGAGGAGCACGGGCAACATTTGAGAGTGGTGCTTCAGACCTTGGGGGAATAGAAGCTATATGTTAAGTTCTCCAAGTGTGAGTTTTGGCTAGATTCTGTAGCATTCTTGGGGCATATTGTATCAGGCGAGGGTATTAATGTGCATCCCAAGAAGATCGAGGCAGTTCAGAGTTGGCCTTGTCCTACCATGGCGATTGAGATCAGGAGCTTCTTAGGGTTAGCAGGTTATTATCGCCAGTTTGTGGAGGGCTTCTCATCTATTGTAGCACCTTTGACTAGATTTCCCCAGAAGAGTGCTCCATTCCGATGGTCCGATGATAGTGAGCTGAGCTTTCAGAAGCTCAAGACCACATTGACTTCAGCACCGGTGTTAGTGTTGCCTTCCGGTTCAAGGATGTATACTGTGTATTTTGATGCTTCACGCATTGGTTTGGGTTGTGTATGGATGCAGGAGGGGCGAGTTATTACATATGCTTCACGTCAGCTGAACCCCATGAGAAGAATTAACCTGTACACAATTTGGAGTTAGCCGCTATTGTTTATGCTCTTAAGATCTGGAGGCATTATCTTTATGGGGTGTCTTGTGAGGTTTACACCGATCATCGCAGTTTGCAGCATTTGTTCAAGCAGAGAGATCTCAGTTTGAGGCAGCGCAGGTGGCTTGAGTTACTAAAGGACTATGATATTACCATCCTTTATCATCCGGGCAAGGCGAATGTTGTTGCAGATGCTTTGAGCAAAAAGGCGGAGAGTATGGGTAGTTTTGCATTCTTGCAGCAAAGGAGAGGCCATTAGCTTTTGACATTCAGTCCTTGGCTAAGAGACTTGTAAGGTTGGATATTTCTGAGCTCAGCCAAGTTCTTGCATGCGTCGTTGCCCAGTCTTCACTATTGGAGCAGATCAAGACTCGTCAATTTGATGATCCACACTTGTTGGTTCTCAGAGAGACAGTACTACAGGGTGGTGCCAAGGAGGTTACTATCAGCGAGGATGGCGTTTTGCGACTCCAGGGTCATGTATGTGTTCCTAATGTCGATGGCTTGAGGGAGAGGATTCTAGAGGAGGCACACAGTTCTTGGTGTTCTATTCATCCAGGTGCTATGAAGATGTATCGCGACCTGAGGTAGCATTATTGGGGGAGATGGATAAAGAAGGACATAGTTGAGTATGTTGCGAGGTGTCTAAATTGCTAGCAGGTTAAGTGTGAGCACCAGAGGCCAGGCAGCCTACTCCAGCAGATCACTATACCTTAGTGGAAATGGGTGCGCATTACTATGGACTTCGTAGTTAGGTTGCCGTGGACCTTGTGGAAGTTTGATGTAGTTTGGGTCATTGTCGACAGGTTGACCAAGCCGACAAACTTTATTCCGGTGGTGAACACATATACTTCAGAGAGGTTAGTCCCAGATTTATATTCAGGAGATAGTTCGGTTGCATGGTGTGCCTGTTTCTATCATATTAGATAGAGGGCCTCAGTTCACTTTGCATTTCTGGAGAGCAGTACATAGTGAGTTAGGGACCCGTATAGAGCACAGCACAGCCTTTCATCCATAGACCGACGGGCAGTCGGAGAGGACAGTTCAGATCTTGGAGGACATGCTCAGAGCATGTGTGATTGACTTTTGAGGGCAGTGGGATCGATTCTTTCCTTTGGCCGAGTTTGCTTACAACAATAGTTATCAGTCCAGCATCGAGATGGCTCCATTTGAGGCTTTATATGGTTGGCGATGTCGATAACCCATCTATGGATTGAGCCCGACGAGGCTAAGTTATGTGGTACTGATTTTGTGATGGATGCCTTGGAAAAGGTAAAGTTGATTCAGGATTGACTTCACACAACACAGTCCAGACAGAAGAGTTACGCGGATCAGAAGGCGCGTGATTTATCATTTATGGTGGGCGAGAAGGTTCTCTTGAAAGTCTCGCCGATGAAGGGGATCATAAGGTTCGGGAAGAAGGGAAAGTTGAGCCCAAGGTTTATAGGTCCATTTGAGGTGTTGAGACAAGTTGGGGAGGTTGCTTATGAGCTTGACTTGCCTCCCAGTCTATCGGGAATTCATCCGGTTTTTTACGTGTCTATGCTCTGGAGGTATCATGCCGACATGTCGCATGTGTTAGGCTACAGCGCGGTTCAGCTAGATGAGGGCCTGGGTTACGAGGAGGAGCCAGTTGCTATTGTTGACAGGCAGGTTTGCCAGTTGAGGTCCAAGAAGATTTCTATGGTAAAAGTTCAGTGGAGGGGCCAACCAGTCAAGGAGGCCGAGGAGGACATGCGGAGCAGATGTCCACACTTATTCGGCACTCCAGGTATGATTCTGGAATTGTTCGAGGACGACCATTTGTTTAAGAGGTGGAGAATGTGATGACTTGACTGGTCGTTTTGCTTTCTAGAACCCCGTTCCCCTAAATAAGACTCCTTGTATGTGCTCTTACCGTTTTATGACTTGCGGGGATGGTTAGTTCGGGATTTGGAAGGGTTCGGGTTGAAATTGGAACACTTGGTTTCTTAGGTTGGCCTTAAAAGGTTAAGTTTGGCTTCAGTCAATGTTTTGAGTAAAAAATCTCGAAATTGGGATTTGACGGTTCCAATAGGTTCATATGATGATTTCGGACTTGGGCATATGTTCGGATAGGGTTTTAGACGATCCGGGAATGTTTCGGTGCCTAATATTGAAATTTGGCATTTTGGGTGAATTTCATAAGTTTGGGTTGAAGTGGATTTTTGATTATAGACGTCTATTTGGGATTCTGAGCCTAGGAATAGCTTCGTATGGTGATTCTGGACTTAAGAGACCGTCCGGATGTGGATTTGGAGGTCCGTAGGTCGTTTCGGGGTCATTTGGTGAATGTTGGAAATTTGAAGGTGTTTGGGAAGTTTGACTGAGAGTGGACTTTTTGATGTCGGGTTCAGATTCTGATTCCAAAAGTTGGAGTAGGTCCGTAATGTCATTTAGCACTTGTGTGCAAAATTTGAGGTCAATCGGACGTGATTTGATAGGAATCGGACGTGTGGATGTATTTTTAGAAGTTTTGAGTTTTCATGATTTGATTCATGCATTTTGGCGTCTAACTCGTGCTTTTAGATGTTATTCTGGTGTTCTGATTGCGTGAGCAAGTTCGTATGATGTTATTAGACTTGTGTGGACGTTTGGTGCGAAGCCCTGAGGGCCCGAGTGAGTTTCAGACACGTTCGGATGGATGGGGAGACTTTTGTTTTCTGGTTTTTTTTGCTGGTGTCTTGGGTATCATAAATGCGAGATTTTATTCGCATTTGTGAGACAGGCTTCACAATTGCAAAGAAGCCTGGCCAAGACAGGACTCGCATTTGTGATGATTTTGTCGCAATTGCGACCTTTGGATTTGTGAACAAGGTGTCGCAATTGCGACACCTACGACCTTGACAGTAGGGGCTCAGCTTCGCATTTGCGAAGATTTTGTCGCAATTGCGACACCTGCCACCTGTGCCACAACTTTTATTGCGGGACTAAGCTTTATTTTCCTCATTTCCCACTTGGTTTTTAGACGATTTTGAGAGCATTTTTGGTAGGGGTGCCATCATCATCAAGAGGTAAGTGATCCCTATCAATTCTTTATCTAAATATACGAATCATAAGTAGATTTAACATGGAAAATGGTAGGATTTATGGGATTTTTGAGGGAAACATAGGTTTTTGATAAAAATGGGATTTAACCATGAAAATAATTATGAAATTGAATGAAAATCATATATTTGAGTTTATGAGGTTATGGGTAACAACTTTCTTCAAAAGTTTTCAGAATCCGGGCACGTGAGCCCGGAGGTGAATTTAAGAATTATTCAATTAGGGTTGGAAAATCACTTAAATTGTTAGGATATGAACTTTTGAACATGTATTGACTATTTTATATAACATTTGACTAGTTTCGAGTCGTTTGGCACCAAGTTGAGGGTTTAAAGCACAACTGTGGACCGGATAGTAAGCTTTGAGATGAGGTAAGTCTCTTTTCTAACCTTGTAAGAGGGAATAAATCCCATAGGTGAATTTATTTAATATGTGCTTCAATTTGTGGGGGCTACGTACGCACAATGTGACCAAAGCCGGTACGTAGTTACTAAGTATGCTTATGCCCGGGTAGTCTAGGACCCAAATCATGTTATACTGCAATGTTTGCACCCTACCTGCTAATTTAATTGTTTAAAACATATTGAAACTTGATAAAGGAATTATAAATGGTCAAATTTCAGTTACTTGAGTTTTGGACGGGTTACTTAATCGCTAATGAGTGTTGGTGTTTCTGAATAATCGCCTCTTAATAATCTTTGCCGGTTGTTTATAAAGTATTTCACTTCTTGTGGAGAGGGCTGAATGCATCTATAGTTCGTGCCGTTCGACTCTCGGTAGTGCACAATTTATATATTTGTATGCTGGATCGGGCCATACGAGCTCGGCATAATTCGTGCATAATAATTCTGGCTGCCCAATTATAATTGATATTGTTTTATTGGCTTGAGAGATTAATTTGTTAAATAATGAGAATTAATTTGGGATTTACTATTAGTGAAAGAATTGTTCATTTATTTCTTGTTTTTGAGTTTTCAGCTGTATTTATATAGTCATGCTTAGTTATAATTTCAGTATTTTATTGTTAGCCCATAGTAAGTGCTGAAGTCGAGCCCTTGTCACTACTTCTTCGAAGTTAGACTAGATACTTACTGGGTACATGTTGTTTATGTACTCGTGCTACACTTCTGTACTAATCGTGCAGAATCTGAGGCAGGTGCATTTGGTTATCAGTCCGGCGCGCATCCTTGACTTGCTCGAGACTTAGCGGTGAGCTACCTTCCGAGCCCGTTCTACAGCACCTGAAGTCTTCCTTTTGTTTTACTTTCTGTCCATTTCAATTCAGACATTAGTGTAGTATGTTTTTTTTTATATATTCTACTAGTAGCCAACTTGTGACACCAGATCTTGAAAATTATGCTAGTAGATATATGATGATTTTTGGGTTATTTTACTTATCTCATTTGCTCTAAAAATTAGTTAGCTCTCATCTTATTAATTTATTTTACTTCCTATTTATGTAATAATTAAAAAAGAATCAGTTATTTTAAAAATAATAAAAGAAACAATCGTGTGGTTAGTTCAGAGTTGGCTTGCCTAGCGGTAGCGTTGGGCGCTATCACGGCCCATAGGAGATAATTGGGTCATGACAGATTTCCCCCCTGATCTTTTGGATCTTTTTGGAGAAATTTACTCCAGAATTTGGTATAATTCTGTTTAAACAGGGAAATTCTTTTTTTGTTTTTATTCACCTCCACATTTCACTCCATAATCCAGGGTATGAAGAACTCTATAAAGAAGTACATTCAAGCTATTTCTTTAAAAAGATATCTTCCTTTTGGATACTAATAGTTTTGGGAGATATATCTGCCCTTTCTGCATATAATTTTTTAAATTGATCTGGGTGAATTTCCAGAGAAGGACCATATGACATCCACCATTTGCAAAACCTATTTGGACTGCTGACTAAATATGTTGGAACATAATTTTATGAACCAAGAATGTTTCTTATTGGGGTTTTCATATAATAAAGCTTTATTAAAGCTATCAATATAATCCTAGTAATTGAATTTAACTTAGACCTTTTGCTTTGGATGGTCGTATTCCCTTTCCTTTAGTATACCGAGCCCCCATTCATCCGAGGCTAGACTTTCTTTATGATAATTTTAGAGAATTTATAAACTCTCTTTGTATTTGCTGGGTAAAAATGCTGACTTTCAGCTGATGTCGTAGATGAGAGAATTAGCTTATAATGCATTCTATATTTGTATGCCGGGGTAGCATACGATGCTGTATCAAAATACCTAGTCATGATTTGCCAGAGATTATCCTTCCATTTTAGGTCAAATTGTTGTAAGAGGATTATTAATTCTCTTTTTTCCTTCTGGTTATAAACCTCAAGGTTATCATGGCTATCATCTGCCAGAGCCGAAGAGAGTGATGGTGGATTATTATCCCTATTTTGTTTAGATTCATAAAATCCAAATATTCCTTATACATCGGGTGGTCTGTATTAAAACCAGATTTTCCTACAATATTAGCAGTTATTAGCTGCTGATTTTCTATATGGGCCAGGATATTGCCTTCGCCATAGGAAGATGCTGATTGACGTCCTCTTCCTCTCCCTCGAGAGGTCTTGAAATCCAGCCTCATAGCCTGTGTATGAATAAAGAAGTTATGAACTTAGAAATACTCTAGTACGACAATCAGGGAGATTATTATCAGACTCCTTTTTATAAATTATCTCAAAATCAATTGGGTGCTAATATAGCTTGCCATCTTGCAAATATCTGTTTAGAAACATCATGTTTACAATCTTTATTACAGATAAACATTGCTGCTTGGCAGTCAATTTTTATTAAAAACTTCTAATTATATAAATCAATCTCGAATTTTAACACACATTTTACTATAGCGAGGATTTCCTTAGCTATAGTAACATAATTCTTTTGGGAATCATTCCATTTTCTCGAATAAAATTGAACAAGATATTCTTGTTTTTCTGTGGGGGAATATTGCTTTAATATTCCTCCATATCCAATATTGAGGCATCCCTTTCAACTACTTTTTCCATGTCGGATTGGCTAGTGTGAGACAAGGAAGGTTATTAAATTTATGTTTAATACGTCTGACTGATTCACTATGATTATTGTAACGACCTGACCGGTTATTTTGCTTTCTAGAACCCTGTTCCCTTAAATAAGACTCTCCGTATGTGCTTTTACTATCTTATGACTTGTGGGGATGGTTAGTTCGGGTTTGGAAGGGTTCGGATTGAAATCGAAGCATTTAGTTCCTTAATATTGGCTTAAAAGGGGTAAGTTTGACTTTGCTCAACATTTGTTGTAAACAATCTCGGAACCGGGATTTGACGGTCCCAATATGTTTGTATGATGATTTTGGACTTAGGCGTATGTTTGGATCGAGTTTTGGATGACCCGGGAGTGTTTCAGCGCTTAATATTGAAGGTTGGTGAATTGAAGGTTTTTCAAGTTCATTAAATTTTTTTGGAGTAGGTTTTGGTGTTATCGAGGTTTGTTTGGGATTCTAGCCAAGGAATAGTTCGATATGGTGATTTAAGACTTGCACACAAAATTTGGTGTCATTCCGAGTAGTTTAAGTATGATTCAACGCGTTCGGAGTAAGTGGGAAGAACTTGAAGTTCATAAGTTGATTCTATTTGGTTTTGGGTTGTGATTCTTAGTTTTGATGTTGTTTTCCGCATTCCAGCGGTGCGAGTGAGTTCGTTTTATGTTTACAAACTTGTTGGTATATTTGGTCGAGGCCTCGGGGCCCCCGTATAGGATTCGTAGTGTCGACGGAGCTTGATTTCTCTTTGGAGAAGAGCTGATGGTGGCTGGCATCTGGTGCGTTCGCACCTGTGGTGGGAATGGCCGCAAGAGCAACATTGCAGGTGCAGCATCTCGCTCACAGAAGCAGAAATGAGAGGGGGTCAGCGTGTCCGCAGAAGCGAATCTTCTTCCGTAGAAGCGGAATCGCAGGCACGACGAAGGCTAGTGTGGGCAAGGCTGCAGGTGCGATGCCCTTCCGCAAGTGCAACCAGTGCTGGGGTGTGTGTTTCGTACGAGCGGACCTTTGCCCGAAGAAGCGGCGTCGCGGGTGCGACCCAAAGTCTGCAGAAGTAGAATTTGCTGGAGGCAGTGAGGGCTTTTAATGTCGGGACTTAGGCAATTTTAGCTCACTTCTTTCATCTCATTGGCAATTTTGGAGCTCTTTGAAGAGGGGTTTTCACCTAGCACTTTGAGGTAAGTAATTTCTATATGAGATGAGTTTAATACATGTATTTTTGGGTAGATTCTTAGCATATAAAGTGTAGCAATTGTGGGTTTAGTTGAAAAACCTAGATTTTGATAAAAATGGGGTTTAACCACGAAAATTATTATGGAATTAGGTGAAAATATATTTGAGTTTGTGAGGTTATGGGTAACAACTGTCTTCAAAAAATTTCGGAATCCGGGCACGTGGGCCTGGGGGTGAATTTTAGGAATCTTCCAATTTGGGTTGGGTAATTACTCTAATAGCTATATTATTAAATTTTGAGTGTACATTGATTAATTTATATAGCATTTGGCTAGCTTTGGATTGTTCGGCACCAAGTTGAGGCCTTAAATGCATTTGTAGGCCGGAAAGTGAGCTTTAGACGAGGTAAGTTTCTTGCCTAATCTTGTAAGAGCGAATTTACCCCATAGGTGTTTGAAATTATTATTTGCTTCTAATTGTGGGGGCTACGCACGCATGAGGAGACGAGAGTCGTGCATAGCTACTAATTTCGCTTAAGTCCGAGTAGTTTTAGAACCCAAACCATGAAATACATGTATTGTTTGCGCTCTAATTGTTAATTTAAGTGCCTAAATTATATTGAAACTTGATAAAGAATTCGTAAAGGCCGAACTTCACTTACTTTGAGTTTTGGCGGGTTACTTGACCGTTAATAGAAATTGTGCTTCCTTGTGTATTAGGCTTATAATATCTTTTAAATCGGATGTTCATAGAGTATTCTCTCTTCTTGTGAAGCGGGCCGAACGCCTCAGTAGTATAATAGATGCATCTATGGTTCATGCCGCTCGATCCTCGGTAGTGTACACATTATTCTGGATTGGGCCGTATGACCTCGGCATAAATCGTGCGTGTTAATACAGGGAGCCCGAACACACTTGATATTATTTTCATGAATTGAGAGGTTATAATTAATTAATTGCCTGGATTTACTTAGAATTAGTATGTGATAGTGGAAGACTTTTGGAATGTACTATTAGTTAAAGAATCTTTTGATCACCGTTGCTATTATGTTAATATTATTATCCGTATATTCTATGCTTATTTGGTATTCCTGTATTTCATTGTTAGCCCATAGTAAGTGTCGATGTCAAATCCTCGTCACTACTTCTTCGAGGTTAGACCGGATACTTACTGAGTACATGTTGTTTATGTACTCATGCTATACTTCTGCACTAATCGTGCAGAATTTGAGGCAAGTGCATCTGGCATTCATTCCGGCGTGCACCCCCAATACCCCGAGGCTTAGTGGCAAGCTGCTTTCTGAGTCTGTCCTGCAGCACCCGGAGTCTCTCTTTTGCATTTTATTTTCTGTCTACTCTATTTTAGACAGTAAATTAGCATTTTGTATATTCTACTAGTTACTCATATACTTGTGACACCGGGTCTTAGAACACATGCTAGTAGACTTTATGGTTTTTGAGCATTTATCTCACTGCATTTGCTCTTACATTGGTTTTTGCCTTATTTTATTAAATTATCTACTCATTTTCTTAATAAAGGAAATTCAACTACTTTGGAATTATTAAAAAGAATAATTATATGGTTAGATCACCATTGGCTTGCCTAGCGGCAAAGTTTGGCGCCATCACAGCCTATAGGAGAAATTAGGTCGTGACAATTATCAGTTCAAGCTTTTGGGTTCTTCTTTAATCTTTCATAAAGAATCGAAGTATCCTTGGCTAAATCCTTTATAAAAGGAAAAATGTAATTCAAGCTTCCTAAAAATCTTTGAAGCTGAGTTCTATCAGTTATAACATCAGGAAACTTAGAAGCAAATTCAATGCTTCTCCGAATGGGAACAATGTTTCCTCTTTCAATATTATGGCCTAAAATTCTTATCTTAGTTTGAAAAAGAAACATTTTTGGTTTAGATATTACTAAGCCATTCTGTATGACAATCTTTTTGAAAATTTCTAAATGTTTGAAATGTATTTCAACACTTTTAGAAAATACAGTGATATCATCAATATACACTATTATAAAATTAGTGTAGGGGATGAAAATATCATTCATAATTTTTTGGAATTCAGAAGGGGCATTCTTTAATCCAAAGGGCATAACGTTCCATTTGAATTGGCTAATTGGGACATTAAAAGCTGTCTTCTACTTATATGCTTCAGATATTTGAATCTGCCGATAACCTGATTTCAGATTAAATTTTTAAAATATAATAGCATCATGAAGTCTATCTAATAAATCCTTTTTATTAGGAATTGGATACCTAATCTATTTTAAGACTTTATTTAAGGGCTTATAATTTATAACTAACCTTGAAACACTACGTTCCTGTTCAGCATGTTTATTAACATAAAAAGATGTACAAAACTATTTAGACTTGGATGGCCTTATGAGACCTTTGCAACAAAGAATCAATTTTCTTTTTGCATAATTCTAAATATTCTTAATTCATTTGGCAAGGTCTAGCCTTTGTCGGAATATTATTTTTCGAAATTTCTTCTTCATAAGGAAGACTTACCATATGCTTCTTCCTTTCCCAAAATTGATTTGAGTGATCACCACATATCTGCAAGGAGAACTGATTCTTCAAAAAATTAATCTTTTCTATTAGTTTTGAGTTTTGTTAATCCTGTTCTATGGTTAGGCTATAAATCTCATTTTTAAGAAAATTAACTTGCCTATTTTTAGAAACAATATTATCTCTTATTTCATTTATAAATCTTTGGAAAGGCTGAGTTGTAAACTCAAACTGATTTGTTTATTATCAAAAGTTTCTGAAAATCCTTGTAAAGTCCTACCTAGTAAATAGGATTATATGATGGAAAAATGGAACTCCCAGAATAATATCATTTCTTGACTCTACAATCTCAAGCACAATGACCTATTTTACCACATTTGTCGCAAGCTTCAAGTCTAGTTGATTTAATAAAATATTTTCTAGATCTATAAGCACCTTTTCTCTTTTTTCTCCTTTCTCTTCTTTTTTTTTTCCAGAGAATTCTTCTTGCTTTCTATGTCTATGAGACTCATTGGGTTTCTTAGCAAGATCTATAGCAAATTGCTCACAGAATTCTCCTAATTGGTGTCTCTCATTAAGACGATGCCTCTTGATCTGTTGATTCAACTTGATCTCATTACATAAGGAAAAACCTTCTTGTGTACAAACACTAATTAGTTTCCCATAAGTATAACTATCATAATTAATACTTGTTGGAGTCCCTCTAAGGTCTTTTTTAACCCTTTCAGCAAAGAGTACTAGGAGTCCATTAATACATTTAGACTAACAGTGAGTGTTATTACACACTGGTAATTCCATGACCCTAGATAGAAAAACAGCTTTATACTACCTAAAAGATGTCAAAGTCTTACATCTAAGATTTTGGAGCATGGTCCTCAAGGTCTCACTATTATCTAACCATCTTCCCCAAAAATGTTCTATAATATTGATAACCAGTGAATAAACAACATTTTGGACATTCTGTCCTTCATTTTAACGGCTTTTAGAATAGTAGCTGATGTGCGGAGAATTTCGGCACATTTTGATACTAATTGCTTAAATTTTAACTTGTTTTACATACAATTTCCCTAGGTACTTATGTAATTTTAGTGTTTTTGCAATGTATGAGGTGAAAGGACCTAAGAGCATGGGAAAGAGTTCATAAGGCCACATAAAGACAAGAAAAGAGTAAAGAAGCATCGCATATATGGATATGCTATCGCAAATACCACATGCGAGCCGCATACTTCACACCAAGATCGCAGATCAAGACAGACTTCTGGGCAAAGTTCAACGTCAAGAATGCGGTCCAATATGCGATCGCATAATTTGTTTGCGAGCCGAAGATTGCACATAGAGATCGCAGACCAAAATAGAACCCTGGGCGAAGTTTAATGTCAAAAATGCAATCTCTTTTGCGATCGCATAACGTGTTTGTGAACCGCAAACCAAGCATGAAGTCTACTAAAGGAAGAAAATAGGATGCAAGATGCGGTCGCATTTCTACAATGCGGACCGCAAACCATGAATGCGATGAAGGCAAAACTAGGGTTGAAATCTGCAATAGACATGTCAAAATTGCGGACCACATTTCTGTTATGCGACAGAAATGCGGTCGCATACTCAACTTCAGGGCAGATTGGTCCGAATTTTGTCTCGATTTTTAAGCCTCTATAAATAGGTCTATTAGGGTTTTGTGGGGGCTATCTTGTCAGACTTTGAAGCTAAAGTACAAGGCTTGAATATTCCTTTCTTTTGGAAGCTTTTGGGTCAAGAATGTTTCACTTTGTAAGCTTTATGACAATTAATATTATCTTGTTTTTAGATTTTAGTATGAGTAGCTAATTTTAAACACTAAGGTTGTGGACCCTAAATGGGTGCGATGTTATATTTAATGGTTGATTGATATTTATTTACTTCTCATTCTTCAATCATTGTTGGTGGTTGCAAACATTAACAAGCGTCGTTAAATTCTATCTTTGCTTGGGAAAGTGGGGTAGAATTTGGTAGAAGTAAATATCAAAGACTCAAGGCTTTAAACCTTATTTAATAAAATCGCTTAGGAATAAGTGGGTTTTTGTTTGGCATAAATTGATTGTTCTTAATCACAACTCTTTTATATTTGAAAAAATCATAAAGAGGAAATACTACCTAACTATTGGAAAATATTGGATAGTCACTTAGACATTATTTGCATATCAAAAAGAATCATCCGTTAGAAATATATCATATTGACACCAATAGCATTACACTTCATTAATGGGGACACAACCTTGGTTTCTTTAATCAAATTATTTTTATTCTCAACATTGCAATTAGACTTTATTTAAAATCAAACTCAATTCATACTCTTGTTACGATTAACTGGATAGAATTACGACTGTAGTTGAGTAACACGTTAATCAAGTAAACTTTTCACACCTATTCCTTGTGGGATTCGACCCCAACCTTTTTGGGTTATTATATTTGACATCGACCACTTTACACTATTTACTAAAGTGTAATTTGAGCATATCAAATTTTGGCGCCGTTGCCGGGGAATATGATTTTTAAATTACTAATTAGTGTGTGCTTTACTGTTACGTCTTATTCTACTCTATCACACTTTGCTTGTTTTGCTTGGTGTTGATAGGAAAACATGTCAGAATATGGTGACGATGTGGAGGCAGAAGTGGAAGGAAATCCTTTTGCGGATATCGAGGAGTACATTGAAGATACAAATGCTATTGTACCACCTGCTATTGGTGCTGCAACTTTCAAGGTGGAACACGGGTTAATCCTTATGCTCAAAGCGGAGGGATTTTTCAGGAATTCCACTGATGATGATCCAACACAACATTTTAGAAACTTCTTGGGTTAGTGTGCAATGCATAAGCAGAACAGTGTCTTTGATGATGCTCTAAGGTTGAGATGCTTCAAGTACTCTCTAGCTGGGGACGCAAGGAAATGGCTCCAGAATCTTCCTCCAAACTCCATTCATTCCTGGCCCGAACTTGTCCTAGCTTTCTTGTCTAAATGGTTCCCACAAAGTAAGAACTCTGAGCTCCGTGATAAAATTTTCTTCTTCAAGCAATTACCGGAAGAACAACTACATAAGGCATGGGATCGTTTCAAATTATATTTGGTGAGGTCTCCCAACCATGGTTTCCCTGGATTCTATTTTGTTGGAAAAACTCTACATGGGCTTGGATCCGATGAACCAATCTATAGCCAAGAATGCAGCTGCTGGATCTTTTATGGACAAATTATTCGCAAGGGTGACACAAATACTTGACAAAATGGCAAAGCATAATCAAGCATGGCATTCTGAGGACACCACAGGTGGAATTACATATGGCTCTCCTTCCTTGAGCAACATGATCAAGGAAAATCAAGAGAGAGATCAAGTGATTGCAGGGCTTGCTACAAATGTTAATGTGTTGACAAAGATGTTCACCGAGAGCCAAAAGAAGAAAGTAAATATGGTTGAGAATGTGCAGTCCGTACCAAATGAAGATTTTGAGGAAGCAAACTATGTCAACAACTCTCAAGGAGGGTATCAAAGGCAACATTACCAAGGTCAAGGATCACAAAATCAATGGAGGCCAAACTCGCAAGGGCAAGGCCACCAACAATGGCGAAACGACCAAGGTGGCTCAAACCAAGGAAATTGGAACAGCAACAACAACTTCTCAAATCGGAGTTCAAATCCCTATGTTCCCCCAAAGGGTCAATATTCAAATCAAGGTTCCTCAAGTGAGTCTAAGTTGGAAAGTATGCTTGAAAGGATATTGCAAAATCAAGAAAAATCCGACAATTCCATGAGGAACATGACCGAGCTTGTTGGCTCTCATACTGCAGCCATTCAAAAATTGGAGATGCAAATGAGAGATATCTCTAGGGAGCAAAATCCAAAACAAAAGGGAATACTCCCTAGTGATACAATTGCGAACCCAAAGGATAGTGGGAGTGGCCCAACTTCTCATGTCATGGCAATTACTACTAGGAGTTGGAAGGTACTACAAGGAAAGGGTGAACAAGTGGTTGAGGTAAAAGAATTCGAAAAAGGGGTTGAGGTTAAAGAGCCAAGTGTTGTCGAGAAAATTCCGGAGGATGTACAAGTGCAAGAAGAGAACCGAGAAGTGGTAAAGGAAAAGGCAAAAGAGATACCGAACATTCTTCCGCCTATTCCTAGACCTCCTCCTCCTTTTCCTCAAAGACTTGTAAGAAGGGTTGATGATAGCAAGCTTGAGAAGTTTTATGACATTCTAAAGCAATTATCGGTAAACATCCCATTCCTGGAAGCTTTTCAAGAGATGCTAGGTTTTGCCAAATATTTGAAAAATTTGATAACCAAGAAGAGGACCACCAAGAATGAGGTGGTGAACAATACTCACCGGGTTAGTTCCATTATTGCCACAACCTCCGTTCAGAAGAAAGAAGACCCGAGGTCCTTTACTATTCCATGCACTATTGAGGCACGTGATTTTGCAAGGGCTCTTTGTGATAATGGGGCTAGCATTAACTTAATGCCGCTTGCCATTTACAAACAAGCTGGATTAGGAATGCCAAGGCCAACAAGTATGAGATTGCAAATGGCCGATCGTTCCATCAAGAGACCGGTAGGAATTGTTGATGACATAATTGTGAAAGTGGGAAAATTTCATTTACCCGCTGATTTTGTAATTCTTGATTGTGCGGTTGACAAAGAAATCCCTATTATCTTAGGGAGACCATTCCTAGCCACGGGAAGAGCACTCATGGATTCAGAACGGAATGAAATCAAATTCCATGTGAATGATGAAGAGGTCACATTCCAAGCAAGCAAGGGTATGAAGCTACCGCATGAGTATGAAAGAATTTCGGTGATTGATATTGTTGATGAGGTGGAAGATGCGGTAGAAATGCAAATGGAAGAACAATGCCTCGGTGAAGCATTGGTGGCTATTTTGGTGAACTTTGACAGTGAGGATATGGAGGGTTTTATGGAGTCGGTAAATGCATTGGGGAGGCGTAGTTCTTACTCTTATGCTCCAGCAAAGCTCTCTCTCGACTTGGAGAATAGATCCACAACTCCCGCAAAGCCATCTATTATTGAGCCACCACAACTTGAGCTCAAACCACTTCCTCCGCACTTAAGGTATAAATTTCTTGGCTCAAATGATACTTTACAGGTAATCGTTTCTTCTTTGTTGAATGATGTGCAGGTGGAACAATTGTTGAAAGTCTTGAAGGAGCATAGGCAATCCATTGGATGGACAATTGAGGACATTCGTGGGATCCCCACTGGAATTTGTGAGCATAAAATCCAATTGGAAAGCGGGACCAAACCGAGTGTGGAACATCAATGACGGTTGAACCCGTCAATGCAAGAGGTGGTAAAGAAAGAAATCATCAAATGGTTGGATGCCGGGGTAGTCTACCCCATTGCCAATAGTTCTTGGGTGAGCCTGGTGCAATGTGTGCCGAAAAAGGGAGGCATGACCGTAATTGAAAATGAGAAAAACGAGCTTATCCCAACAAGAACGGTAACCAGCTGGAGGGTGTGTATGGATTATAGGAAACTCAACAGTGCCACATGCAAGGACCATTTCCCTATGCCTTTTATTGATCAAATGCTTGATCGGCTAGCGGGAAGGTCATTCTATTGTTTCCTTGATGGATATTCCGGCTACAATCAAATCAACATAGCATTGGAGGATCAAGAGAAGACGACATTCACATGCCACTATGGGACGTTTGCTTTTAGCCGGATGCCATTCGGTTTATGCAACGCTCCGGCTACTTTTCAAAGATGCATGATGTCCATCTTCTCCGACATGGTAGAGGATTTTCTAGAAATCTTCATGGATGATTTCTCGGTGGTAGGTGAGTCTTTTGAGCATTGTCTTCACAATCTTAGACAAGTGCTCAAGAGATGTGAAGAA
>MCJB01006803.1:60770-79946 GCA_002018475.1 Nicotiana obtusifolia
GGGTCTCATTTCTGCAACAAGGCCTTCAAAGTTCTCCTTGAAAAGTATGGTGTCAAGCACAAGGTAGCCACACCTTATCATCCGCAATCAAGCGGTCAAGTGGAGGTTTCCAACCGGGAGATAAAGAGCATTCTAGCAAAAACTGTTAATGCAAACATGACCGACTGGTCAAGGAAGCTAGATGACGCATTGGGCATACCGCACAGCATACAAGACTCTGATTGGGACTTCTCCTTATTGGTTAGTTTTTGGAAAAGCTTGCCATCTGCCCGTGGAATTGGAGCACAAGGCTATGCGGGCATTAAAAAGATTGAACTTGGACTGGGCAGAAGCTGCAACTTTGAGGTTAACACAACTTAATGAAATGGAGGAATTCCATTTCCATGCTTATGAAAGTGCAGCTATGTACAAAGAGAGGATGAAGTTCGTCCATGATAAGAAAATCTTGAAAAGAGAGTTCAAGTCGGGTGACTTGGTATTGCTCTTTAACTCCAGACTCAAGTTATTTCCGGGCAAGCTAAAATCGAAATGGTCTGGTCCATTCAAAGTAGTCGATGTCACTCCTTTTGGAGCCGTGGAACTAGCATCGGAAGATGGGCTCCGAACTTTCAAAGGGAATGGCCAAAGAGTCAAGCACTACTTGGGCTCAGATGGTGAAAAGCATTTGGTGGAGTAGCTGGCTCTCAAAGATGGTCCGTGCCCGACCATTGAGTAAATTCAGAGGAGTCTCAACTTCGTCGTGCCGCGACGTTAAATCAAGCGCTTCATGGGAAGCAACCCATGTGTGGTAACATTTATTTTTGTTTTTTTTTTTCTGTAAATTTTTAAGTTTTTGATAGATAGACTTACTTAAGCAATTTGAAGAGTGTGTTAGAATGCAGGAGATTCAAAAGATGACAATACTGGGAAGGAATGCCTAAAAAGGGAAGAAAAACCACTGCGTGAAGTTTGCTGCACAAATGTGGTCGCATTTTCACTATGCGGACCGCATTTCAATCGCAAACTGAAGCAGTAAGTTTGGCTCAAATTGTTGACCAAAATGCGACAAGGTAATTCACTTTGCGGACCGCATTTGCATTATGCGATCGTATTGTGCTTCGCATTGTAACCCTTTCAGCAGAACCCACCGCGTAACACGTATGCGGTCGCATAGTGTGTTATGCGGTGACTTTCCCATCACAAAAGTGCAAGGTAAGGCACCACATTCTCTCTTATTTCACTCCTTCAAAACAGCGCAAAACAACATAAAAAAAAATGAAAAAACAAACAGAAAAAGGAACGACCAGAGGCAAACACAGATCAAATCGTACCAAGGACAAATACCCGTTCAAAATCTCCATACTTCTTGTACTCTTCTTCATTGGTATGTGTCCCGATCTCCTCATGGTCACTCCTATCTTTGTTGTGTTTTCCTTTATTTTTCATTTTGCATTTTTTTGATTTTGTTGCTTACCGTAATTGCTTGGTTGTTTCTGGAGTGATGGGTAGAGAGATCTAGGACTGCCATTGTTGGGGGATGAACTGAATCGTGATAATGAAGGCATATGCGGCCCGCAAAAACATAATGTGGCCCGCATTTTAGCCACATCCTTAAACCCTAGTCTCCTGAAGACGATGACAAAATGCTGTGCTATTTGTGATCGCATAATTAATACGCGAACCGCAAAGGTACCGCTACTTGAAACAGAACTCCCAGTTAAAACCTTGCTATCTGCGATTGTTTTGCGATTGCATTTCCCGCTTTGCATTGGAGTTTGCGATCACATGTTGTTATTTTATTTTGTGTGTGGGCAAGTAAATTCTGCGATGGTTAAGCGATTCGCATAGTGGTTATGCGATTGCATAATCCATCGCAGACTGAGGTCCAGTACTGCACAGTCAAGATTGCGACCAGTTTGCGGTTCGCATAGTGGTTATGCGACCTCAAACCATGTCGCATTCGTTTGTTTTTTTTTGTTGTTGTTGATTTCTTCTGTTTTCTTTTCCCTATTGCTTACAATGTCGCTCACATTTCACTTTTATACAGATATGGCTCCTCAAAAGCATGCAGCCAAGAAAAGGTCACCTTCCGGTCGTCACACATCACAGGCAAAACGTGTACGAACGGAATCCAATGTGCCAAGCACCTCCCAGTCTGATGAGGAGGAACTTGCCCTCAGTCAATCTACAGGCTGAGGTTAGACGGAAATACGGAGATGACTTTCATCTCCGATTTGGGGTTGAAGGCTCCAGGGAACTATACCGTGAAGGACTCACCAAAAGAAAAATCCTGGGTGAGAAGCAGTTAAGCTTGAATGGGCTAAAAGAACAGTACCCCCACATCCTCGACAATATAAAAGCAAGAAAATGGGAGTGCTTTACTGAGGCCCCTAAGAAGTATAATGAGTCACTGGTCCGGGAATTCTATGCATCTTATGGAGCTTCCAGGACGGCGCACCACAAACGCAACAAAGTTTTTACTGGCATCGTACTTGTTCGGGGAAAGAATGTATTTTGCAATAGTGAGGAGATTAATGAAGTATATTTCCCCGACTGGCAAACAGGCACAGCCGAGTACAATGCCAAGTATGCAAATAGAGAAAATGAGCGTGGGTGGATAGCGTCGGTGATTGCAAAGGGTACCCCTGCTTGGATAAACCCTGGAAATAAGATATATAAGGAGGATCTCATAAGGGAGGGTCGATTCAGGCTCAGCTTTGTCACCTCCCTCTTGATACTGTCTCGGAACGAGACTGATATAGGCATTGAGAAAGCTCTACTCATTGCATGTATCATGGCCGACATCAAAATTGATATGGGAACTCTAATTTTCCAAGAGATCGGTATCCGGGCAACGCAGCATGCTACCTCGCTTCCATTTTCGTGTTTGATCACAGCCCTCTGTAAAGCTGTGAACATTCCTCTCATGCAACAATCTGATAAGACCGGAAAGGAAACGAGGGACATAGACATCACGCGTATTAGTGATGCTGCTACAGCACCAGAGACACCAATCCAGGACCCTGACTCCCAGGCTCATGTGCCTCCTCAGGTTCCAGAGGCCTCCACTTCTGCTTCAGAGCCTGCGTCTCAGTCCACCACTGGTCAGCCTTCGTCTGCACTGCCAGCCCTCTCGAGGCTTAGTCTCATTGCCCAACATGCCAATGCTAAGGTAGACCAGCTCTTGAAGACCTTGCCCAGCCTTATCAAACAAGCCCTAACTCTGATACAAACTTCAGTGATAGCTCTCCAATAATAACAAACATTAATCGCTTGCACCAGCTTGAGTTAAGGGTTGAAAAGATAGAGCGAGGTGAGGTTAGGGGTTTGCCTCAGCTAAGGGAGGAGGTTGCGTCTATGAAGACCGAGCTCCACAAAATGCAAAATTTGGAGTTAGACCTATCATCCCTCCTGCCCAAAGATGGTGAGCAGGGAGCAGACACAGCTGCACCAGACTTGGGCCTAGATTTCACAACTCTGATGGCAGACATTGCACCTCAGACTGCCAGGATGTCCCAACCTCCAGCTCCTCCTGCACGTGGTGATATTCATGATAAGGAGACTTCTGTACATTCTTCAGAGTCAGAGGGCGAAGAGGAAGATGAGGAGGATTCATGGTCCGAGGAGGATGAAGGCCCGCAAGAGAAGGGCAAGCAGATTGCTGCTCCTACAGTGGAGGATGAGGAGCAAGCAAACATTCAGAGGGCCATACAACATTCGCTAGCAGATTTTGCCGCCCCTGCAGACCCATCGGCCACTCAGCCATCAGCGGCCGAGGCTAGCAGCTCACAGGCCCCAACTCTAGTTCCCAACCAGTCCAACATCCCACCTTCAGCAGCAAAGGGTCAACCGGCTACTGACTCCCATAGCGCTTAGTGTGCCCCAGGGAGGCCCTTCAACTCTACTTTATGTTTATATGCATTGGGGACAATGCATGCTTTTGGTTGGGGGTGGTAGCCTTGTCTGTATTTTTTGTATTTTTGCGACATTAGCAACTCTAGTATATATTAGTGCTTTATGATTTCTGTACATAAGTTGTCTTTAACTAGTAGATAGTTTTCCATTTTTAGTAATTAGAAATAAATTCCTAGATAATTTTCCATCTTTAGTAATTAGAAATAAAGTTCCATTGTTTTTTCTTTGCCGGGTTCTTTTTCAAGGGTGTAACAGCAGAACCAGGACAGTAGAATGAAACATGTTGACCAGGATGGTGTAATTGTCTAGCCTCAAGCACGTGTATTTGTACATAGCCTATACCCTTTCAAAAGATCAACTGTGTGAACTTGAGGCTCGCTCTGTGACTCTATATCTACCTAGAGTTATGTATGTATATATGATGAAAGCTTTGAGTTGCCAAATGTTGACTCCAAGGCTTTAAACTATGTTAACCAAACAGTTTGTGTGCCATGTGTGTGAGTTCTCTGTGTAGATAATTGTTGTGTTTGCTTCTTCCATCTAGAACTTGCCCGGTTGGTTTTTCGATGCTTATAATAATTACACTTAGTTGGAGAGATGATCTTAGGCATTCTTTGTTTTATTTGTGAAACCTCTTTAGCCTTTCAAGCCTACCATTGCATAAATAATATCACTAGTGCACTATTCGAGCCTTTAACCTTTTCTTTGGCCACCTCATTACAAACCTTTCTCTTGTGTAAAATAATTACCTCTTTTGAACCCGTTCCTCCTTGAACATTGAGAATTAGGCTAAAAGCCTAAGTTGGGGGTGTGGTGTCAAAATGGAAATGGGTAAGGTTGTGAATTGAGTGTAGGAGCATATACCTCAAAGTGCTCATATGAAATTATTCACGCTCCAAGATAAAAAAATAAAAAATAAAAAATAAAAATAAAGAAAAGAAAAATAAATATATGTGTATATTTATATAATTATGGAGCTGTGAAAAAATTAGAGAGGTATTTAAAGTGGTTCCATATTGGGAACTAGATGCCAATGCGGCTATGGGGGTTGAAAAGAAACAAAGTGCAAAAAGAAAAGAAAATGTGATTAGTGTTCAAGAAGGATGTAGTCACTTATATCTAAATACTTATCCGACCCTTCCCTAAACCTACATTACAATCTTAAAAAGTCCTTATGGGATCTCCAACCGAGCGTTCTTAGAAGTAAGCGACGAATTAAAATAAGGGCAAGCCTATGGTATGGTATGTGGTAACACTTGAAATTCTTTTATGAGAGTGAGTGTATTTGTGATTTAGTCCCTTTTTGTTCTCATTGTAAATATTGTGATTTGGGACTTTCTTTCTAGTGAGTGCACATGAACTGCGAGGTTGAATAGAAGTTGAGTTTTTGAGTAAAACGTAAGTGCACTCGGCTGAGGGTAGCATTTAGTCACGTTGTCTGAGGCTCAATGTTCACAAGTTGATTAGTTTTCCTTGAATATATCATTCAGGAAGGGTAAAGCATTCGAAGATGCATGCTTGAAACACTAACAACAAACATTGTCCATGATCATTATTGTTTCATGTTTTGTAGATGGAGTCTAAAATAGGATAGTGTCATCTTAGTTGCTTGAGGACAAGCAAGAGTTTAAGTTGGGGGTGTTGATGTGCTGGAGAATTTCGGCACATTTTGATACTAATTACTTAAATTTTAACTTGTTTTACATGCAATTTCCCTAGGTACTTATGTAAATTTTAGTGTTTTTGCAGTGTATGAGGTGAAAGGACCTAAGAGCATGGAAAAGAGTTCAAAAGGCCACATAAAGACAAGAAAAGAGCAAAGAAGCATCACAGATGTGGATATGCTATCGCAAATACCACATGTGAGCCGCATACTTTACACCAAGATCGCAGATCAAGATAGACTTCTGGGCAAAGTTCAACGTCAAGAATGCGGTCCCATCTGCAATCGCATAATTTGTTTGCGAGCCGCAGATTGCACATAGAGATCGCAAACCAAAACAGAACCCTGGGCGAAGTTTAATGTCAAAAATGCAGGTCGCTTCTGCTATCGCATAACGTGTTTGCGAACAGCAGAAGCAACCGCAAACCAAGCATGAAGTCTACTGAAGGAAGAAAATGCGATGCAAGATGCGGTCGCATTTCTACAATGCGGACCACAAACCATGAATGCGATGAAGGCAAAACTAGGGTTGAAATCTGCGATAGACATGTCAAAATTGCAGACCACATTTCTGTTATGCGACAAAAATGCGGTCACATACTCAACTTCAGGGAAGATTGGTCTGAATTTTGTCTCGATTTTTGGGGCTCTATAAATAGGTCTATTAGGGTTTTGTGGGGGCTATCTTGTCAGACTTTGAAGCTAAAGTACAAGGCTTGAATATTCCTTTCTTTTGGAAGCTTTTGGGTCAAGAATGTTTCACTTTGTAAGATTTATGACAATTAATATTATCTTGTTTTCAGATTTTAGTATGAGTAGCTAATTTTAAACACTAAGGTTGTGGACCCTAAATGGGTGTGATGTTATTGGGTAGTTGACATTGAATATATATTTAACGGTTGATTGATATTTATTTACTTCTCATTCTTCAATCATTGTTGGTGGTTGCAAACATTAAAAAGCGCCGTTAAATTGTTTCTTTGCTTGGGAAAGTGGGGTAGATTTTGGTAGAAGTAAATATCAAAGACTCAAGGCTTTAAACCTTGTTTAATAAAATCGCTTAAGAATAAGTGGGTTTTTATTTGACATAAATTGATTGTTCTTAATCACAACTCTTTTATATTTGGAAAAATCATAAAGAGGAAATACTACCTAACTATTGAAAAATATTGGGTAGTAACTTCGACATCATTTGCATATCAAAAAGAATCATCCGTTAGAAATATATCATATTGACACCAATAGCATTACACTTCATTAATGGGGACACAACCTTGGTTTCTTTAATCAAATTATTTTTATTCTCAACATTGCAATTAGAATTTATTTAAAATCAAACTCAATTCATACTCTTGTTATGGTTAACTGGATAGAATTACGACTGTAGTTGAGTAACACACTAATCAAGTAAACTTTTCACACCTATTCCCTGTGGGATTCGACCCCAACCTTGTTGGGTTATTATATTTGACATCGACCGCTTTACACTATTTACTAAAGTGTAATTTAAGCATATTAGTAGCTTGCTGGTCCCGGGTTAGATAATTATCCCATCATCGTTTTAACTGACCAGTGAATCCTGCTACTATCATAGCTGCAATAGCCTTATCGCTATTGTTATTAGCCTTACAGATTGTACTGTACATCAGTATCCTATGAACTAATGTATAAATCTATCTATAAGTAAAACCATCTATGTTCCACTCATAGATTTCTTTACCACTATAACTGTTTGAATAGAAATTCTCTTGCTCCGTTAATTGTCACGACCCAAAACCCACTATAGGTCGTGATGGCACCCGCCGTCGCCGTTAGGCAAGCCAACAGTGAACTAACAACTTAGTTATTCATTTGATTATTTTTAAAATCAAGAAACTTGTTAGGTGGAGAAATAAATGCATTAAAGTCATAGGTCAATATAATTTAAATATTAAACAAGTAAAAGGTTATCGATGTTAAGCAGAACATAAACAAATCCTAGAACATCCCAAAACCCGGTGTCACAAGTTCATGATCATTTACTAAGGAGTGCAGTAATAATACAATATCTATCCAGCATGTAAATAATACAAAATAAAGTAAATAGTACAATGGAGACTTTGTGCGCTGCGATACATAGCCTGTAATGCAGCTCACCATAAAGTCTCCTCAGCAGTTGCGTCTACGCGCCTAGGTGACCACCAAATAAACCTCTCAGGTCCTGCACTTTTAGTGCAGAAGTGTAGCATAAGTACGTAAATCAACGCGTACCCAGTAAGCATCTAGTCTAACCCTGGAGAAGTAGTGACGAGGGGTCGACATCGACACTTACTAGAGGTCCAATAAAGCAGCATGCTAAATCCTAAAAAGATATGAAGCACAACAGTAATAATGGGATAAAAACGATAGCCAACATAATCTATCAAAATTTCTTTATTGATATAAATTTTTCAATCTTGTATCCTATCTCAACAGCTCGAAAAATGCCATGTGCCAATATCAAATAAATAAGAAATACCATATAAAATGCAAGGCACTAGTGGAAGAAAAATCTCGTGAGTTTTCGGACTGCTAGCAATACAACGCACGATTATGTCGAGGTCATACGGCCCGATCCCATCAGGAATATGATACTGTCGAGGCGAATGGCCCGATACCGTAAGAATGTGTGAACTACCGAGGGTCGAATGGCACGAACCATAGATGCATCTACTATACTGCCGAGGTGAACGACCCGCTCCCATAAGAGTGTGGTACATAATCCTGCCGAGGCGTTCGACTTGCTCTACAAGAAAGGAAAGGAATTACCGATTTACGAGGCACGTGCTTACAATACAGTATATGAACACATAGTGAGTATAACCTTTGTCGTTTCTCAAATAACTTGCCAACAACTCAAGGTGACAAGGCTTGGCCTAATATATATGCATATATTTCTAAATCAGTTCAATTATAATTTCAATCAATTAACCAGTAGAATGAGTTCAAATAATTCAACTATTACATGATAAAGTTCTATGTCTATCCGGACATAAACATGCTTTAGCTACGTTTCGAAACTTGTCAAACAATGAACAACTCCATCAAAATATACTCCATTTCGTATAATTTAACAATTTATAGTATTCTCAACTCCGCTCAAAAAGTCAACAAAGCCAAACCCTTGCGCCCACGTGCCCGGTTTTCGAAAATTCTTGAAGATTCACATTACCTGTAAAGTTACGAACTCAAATATATGATTTATCCCAAATTCCACGTCCAATTTCGTGGTAAAAATCCAAAAATACCAAATTCTAGGTTTTCTACCAAAATCTCAAATTTTTACTAATTTCCATGTTTAAATCCATATATAAATGATGTATTTAACTTAAAATATGCGGGAATTACTTACCTTGACATGGATGATGAAAATCTTCCCTCCAAGAGGTCTAAAAATTGCCCAACCAAATGAAAATGTGAGAGAAATGGGCTAAGTGTTCGGACTAAAAACACCCCACTGCCCAGCGACCTCCGCACCTGCGGTCAACTAGCCGCTTCTGCGGCTCTGCACAAGCGGAAAATCTATCGCAGGTGCGGTTCCTGCTCAAGTCAGCAGCCCTCGCTTCTGCACCCCAAGCAGCGCATCTGCGCTTCCGCTTCTACGGACCACAAGCGCTTTTGCGCTCACGCACCTGCGTGACCAACTTGGCTCCTGCGGGATTTTCCGCATCTGCGACTTCGCAGGTGTAGAATTTTCCTAACACTTGTGCCCCTTGACCTCCTCCACAAAAATTGCACCTGCGATGACCCATCCGCACTTGCGTGACCGCACCTGCAGCAACCCTTTATGCAGGTGCGGTTACACCAGTCTTCAGCAGCAATAACATCTCCTCAAATCCGAATTCCAACCCGTTTTCAAACTCGAGGCCCTCGGGACCCCATCCAAACATGCCAACACATCCCAAAACATGATACAGACTTAGTCGAAGCCTCATATCACGTCAAACAACATCAATATTACGAATGGACGGCCAAAACATTTCTTTCAACTTTCCAACCTTCAAACTTCACCGAACGCGTTCAAATTACACTTACATCCCGGAATGATGCCAAACTTTGCGTACATGTAATAAATCATAATACAAACCTATTCCAAGGCTCGGAACCTCAAACGAACGTCGATAACATCAGAGTCCACTTCAAACCAAACTTATGAAATCCTAAGACCATCAAAATGCCAACTTTCCAAATTAAGCGCCGAAATGCTCCCCGACCACCCGATACTCAACCAGAACACTCGTCCAAGTCGGAAACCATCATACGAACCTATTGGAACCTTCAAATCCCGATTCCGAGGTCATTTACTCAAAATTCAAACCTTAGTCACTTCTTCCAACTTAAAGCTTATGAAATTAGAATTTTCCATCCGAATCAACTCTTAACTTCCCAAAATTAGATTCTGACCACGCGTACAAGTCATAATATATGAAGTGAAGCTACTCAAGGCCTCAAACCGTTGAACGACGCGCTAGAGCTCAAAACGACCGGTCGGGTTGTTACATTCTCCCCCACTTAAACATATGTTCGTCCTCGAACGTGCCAAGAACTATTCCGGAGTTGTCCAAGATCACTGTTCAACACCTCGTGCACCTGCCCGTGCCACCAAAACCCATGAGAGCACATTCGCTTGAGCCAGACTGAAGATCCTCCTTATAACCTTAGCTAACAAGCCTTATAACAAAATTCCAACATTCGGAATTCTCCACGTGACCTGATTCTAACATACAAACACCGCATTAATCCCTACACACTCTATCAAAACCTAATCATGCACCTAATCTGAAATCACACCATGCACCGCATAAGTCGTGTGCTCATAATAACCTCCTCCAAGCACAACAGCTGCAAGTTCACTGACCCGATGCCTGTAGTATACCTCATAACACATATAAACCCGATCTCAACACTCATAATAGTGCAATGATGAAAGAGATGCGCATGAACTCATAATCAACCGTCAAATTAGTAACTCATGGAGTTTCTCCATTTGGCAAGAACCGTTACCTTATTCTGGACTGAATAGTGACATTCCCTCTCTAATATACCTTACATAAACTCGTTCGCACTGATTTCAGATCTAATAACCTCGTCTCATCTAGTACAAGCTGCTCCGACAATGAGCCACCTCAAATATGACCAAAATCTCATATGAAGCCATCAATGCGCCAACCAACTATAACTTGAATATGACACATACGAAGAACGAACTCTGGAAAAGAACTACCTAGCCCGCGTAACGAATAAAACGATCGAACAGACGCTATGAACCCTTCTTAAAGAATGAGAACAAAATACACAAGAATAGATATAGGGAACCGTACTCAACATCTCACTGTTGCGGCGTGCAACCCAATCCACATATGATACCGTTGCAGCGTGCAACCCGATCCAAACGATATACCCATGGTGGCGTGCCACCCGATCCACACATAACAATCTATAAGGAAATACATACCGAGCCAGAATGCTCATACCCATAAATGCCCGAATGTCAACCACAAGCACGCCAAGTGTGCAGCACAATCCCTAGGGAGATGGATAGTGCCATACGCTGCAAAACCCAAGCACGACTAAGGTGTAATAAATGACCTGCGTCTCGAGAGACATCTCGCTCATATAACACCACAAGCTACATAGGATCGCAACACATGTGCTAATAATCAAGCCGTCTCACAACCCACTTGGCACAATAGAGTATTACATGAAATAGCTGACGATATGAATAACATCCAACACCCGAAGACTCCTCCGTAAGCAATGCTATGAAGAATGAAGACATCCAACCTAACGTAGAGCACACATTTACATTAGACCCACCAACAGACCTCAAACTAATTCTGATCATACCATACTAGGCCAACAATATCTCAAGGATCCACAATGGACCTATTTATGACACACACAAGCAGCCATCTGATCCGGAACTAACTCCCACAGTCCACAATCGAAGGAATAGAGCGTCTTCCAGGTGCAACTCTCACATTAGCAATAGTACCATAATCTCCATATTTGGTTTCAATCACAATTCAATGACTAACATGTCACACTTATACAATTTTCCCGTGGAATATACTCCCACATGTTACAGCCCGTGAAACTCGTACATTAAAAATACACTGTGAAATAGCTCATATATGAGGACCCAAGAACCCGGAAAATGGTTTAAAGTTAAGAAAAAGGATAAAGGTGTCGCATAGCCAGGTATGCGGACCGCAAAGCACAAATGCGGACCGCATATCTAACATAGGGGTCGCAAATTGAGACAGAATTCTGGGCTGGAAAATACATCAAGAATGCGGCCAGATTGCGGACCGCACAACTGAAACGCTGACCGCATAAATGACACCCTCCATCGCATAGTGAGACAGCAAGCTGGGTGAGAAGGAGTGTCCAAAATGCGACCAGAATGCGATCGCATTGTTGAAAATGCGAACCGCATTTTGACCCTTCTGCATCGCATAATGCAACAGATTTTTGAGGTGAGATCTGCGACCAAAATGCGAACCGCATACCCTGTTTGCGGTGGGTATGCGATCGCAAACCTGACATTTTTCAGGTACGTGTGCCACTTACTCCTAGGCCTATAAAAGGGACCCAAACCCGTCCCTTCTTCATTTTTCTAAGTCTAAGCATAGTAGAAAGCCCCCAAACGACCCCTCTCAAAGCTCTCACATCTGAACAACCAAATCCCTCTCTTCCAAACTCTAAATTGAAGAAGGGAAGCAAGAAATTGAAGAGTTAAAGGAAACCCTAGTTGAGTTTCCCCCCTCCTACGAGCCCCATTGGGAGGCAAAGACCTAGAAATTGAGGAATCGAAGAAGAGAGCCAAATAATTCACATGCGAGGTAAGTTACTACTCCCTCTCATGTGGTTTCCCCTTAAACATTCATGATAGGAGGTTGCATGTCTGTAAGAACTTATGGGAATATGACTAGAAGCTATGAGATCGAAATAAGTGGGGTTAAACAGAATGGGTCATGACTATTAGGGGTGTAATTGGGTGGTATGTGCTGTAAATACGTTTGATGAGGTTTAGGGGATGAAGGGTGTAGAGAAGCACCGTGTGAATTTAGGAGATTTTGGTTAATGATAACTATCACGCGTAGTGAGTAATCATTGAGTTACTCCTTAATTGTAGATTAGAGAATTGTGGCAAATTGCGTAGCTTGAGAGCCGACGCAATCAGTACCAGGTATGTAAGACTATACCGTTCTTTCTTTTGCACTATTCCTATTGAATACAATGCCTCGAATGAGCCCCAAAGAACATTCTACTCTTAGAAGCTAGTATTGCTTTTGTTGTGTTTCCCTCTATGGAATGATGATTCTTGCTTCGTGGTAACAATGTTGACGGAAGTCTTTGAGTCCTATAATTATATTGTTAAAAATGTATTCTAAATTTCATGAGAAAGAAGGGGGTAATAAATGTAACAAGTCAAGAACGCAAGCCATAAATAAATTCGCAATGCATGATGTTCATTATATATATGTATATATATATATATTTATTTATTTTACTCCACCGAGCCGCGCTATAGTCGGCCGGGTACGGCACCTATTGTGCAACCACTGATCAGTTGGGTTATGACCAAGCCTAGTAATGGCCGGGTATGTTATGACCGAGCCTAGTAATGGCCGGGTATGTTATGACTGAGCCTAGTAATAGCCGGGTATGTTATGTAAACAATTTCGGTAACATTAAATGTATATGAAAATGACAAGCCCACAGTGGCGCAGATAGTGGGTTAAGGTAACGATTACGTAATGCACCCGGTAAAGTGAATGTATTTGAAAATGGCAAACTCGCAAAGGTAATAGTATAATGCTGTAATGATGGGAAATAGGCAATATAACAACGACGAAATGAAAGCATGTAATTAGACATAAATATTACTACGTGTCATGGTAGCTGCCCTTAGAGGTAATTCCGTTCCTACGAATTACATGTTTCTATCCTGATGCTTATATTACTGCTCTTACATTGTGTTTCCTGTCTTACATACTCAGTACATTTTCCGTACTGACGTCCTTTATTTTGTGGACTCTGCATATCGTGCTGCAGGTCCTAATAGATTGACGGACGGAGCTCCCCCACCGCAATAGGCTATCAGCTCAGCAAACATAGAAAGATTCATCTTTCAAACTTGCTATAATTGGGTATGCATTTTGTATAGATGTTTGGGCACGTCGGGGCCCTGTTCCGACATAGGATGTTTTATGTCTATTCTCATAGAGGCTCAATAGACAATACCAGTGGTGTATGGACAGTGATTGGCTATGTATAAATAGGTGTCAAGGTGTATCTATGTTTTATAAATCTTATGCCTAAACACAGTGACACGTTTCCATGGATGTGTGTATGTATGTATGAGTACGAAGCGTGACCCCAATGAGAGGTCCAATTAAATGATCTTTTTGTTTGAAATAATAAGATAGCTGAATGAAGGGTTCGCCGGCACTCTGCGAGCAGGGTGTCCGGTGCCCGTGTCGCGAGCCCGCCGGGCGGGGCGTGACAGAGAGTGGTATCAGAGCAAGGTCGTGTCCTAGGGATTGTCTATGATCCGTGTCTAGTAGGGTCTTCATTATGGGTGTGTTGCGCACCACATTTTATAATCAGGAGGCTACCTGACATTTAGGAATGTTACCTTCTTTCTGAATCTAGATCGTGCTTAGAGCTAAGTCGTAAGTGTTCATCTCTAATGCTTGCCTTGTTTTCCTACAGTGATGCCTTCGGCTAGGAAGCAAACTAATAGTAGACGGCTCGATGTAAATGCCGGAGTGGGGACCAGTCAGACCTCATCTACTCCTCCTCCCCTAGAGGATATTAGAAGCCGCCCAGCCTCCCCAGTCCCTTCTTCTAATGCTACAAACCAGGACCTAAGGACTGTGGTGCAATTGTTGACTAGCCTGGTAGCTTCTCAGGCTCGGAGGCAGAATGCCTGTACGACTGAGAGACCGGTCAGTACGAGGGTCCGTGACACATCAATCTGGATCCCCCAGTGTTTACCGGGTCTGATCCTAAGGAAGACCCGCAAGATTTCATTGACCAAATACACCGCACACTGCGGGTTATGCATGTCAGTGACACAGAGGCAGTAGAACTTGCTTCTTATCGACTACGGAACCTAGCAGTGTTCTGGTATGATGGTTGGGAGAGGTCCAGGGGTCCCAATGCTCCTCCACCAGTATGGAGTGAATTCTCTGAGGCATTCCTACGCCACTACTTGCTTGTTGAGGTACGCCGAGCCAAGGCCGATAAGTTCTTGAATCTCAAGTAGGGAAGTATGAATGTACGAGAGTACAGTATGCAGTTTGACTCTCTGGCAAGGTATGCTCCCCACATGGTGGCAGAAATGAGTGACAGGGTTCACTTATTCGTGAACGGGTTGGGGCCGCATTTAATAAATGAATACACCACTGCCTCCTTGATAGAGGGCATAGATATCTCCGGTATGCAGGCCTATGCCCAGACTATAGAGGACCGTAAACGCCAACAAAGGGCGGATAGGGAGCAGGAGAGGACCCAGCATAGGAGGACAAGAATTACGAGGTATTCTGGTGATTCCAGAAGTAGTGTGAGGCCCCAGTTTTCGAGGAGCTCAGCACCACCTGGGTCTAGTACCCCTTGACAGTTCCAGAGCTCGCGGACATCCAGCTCGCCATATCACAGGGCTAACAGTCAGATGAGATCCTCCCTGCCCCGTTGTGAGCATGCAGCAGGGCCCATTTTGGACCCTGCCGTCGGAGTTCGGATGGATGTTATTATTGTGGACAGCTCGGCCACATGATACGAGACTGTCCTCACAGAAGGGATGGTGGCATGGCTCACCAAATTGGATCTGCTGCTGGTTCTTCCTCATCTATTCGACCTCCAGTACGGGGTCCTCAACAGCGAGCAATTCGTGGCAGGGGAAGCGGTGCAATGCCGGGCCCAAGCGGGGTTCAAAACCGAATATATGCTCTAGCGGGCCGGCAGGACCTTGAGTCATCTCTTGATGTTGTCACAGGTATATTATCAGTGCTTTCCCATGATGTGTATGCATTGATTGATCCCGGGTCCACGTTATCTTATGTTACGCCCCTTGTGACTGATAAATTTGATATTGTACCCGAATTATTAAGCAATCCCTTTGTGGTATCCACTCCAATAGGAGATTCTGTAATTGCCAGGAAGGTATATAGAGGCTGCACTGTGACGATCTGTAATCGTCCCACCTCGACAGATTTAATTGAGTTAGAAATGATTGATTTTGATGTGATAATAGGGATGGACTGGTTGGCATCGTGTTATGCCAGTGTCGACTGTCATTCAAAGGTGGTTAAATTCCAATTTCCTGACGAACCTGTCCTTGAATTGAAACGGAATGTTGCTACGCCGAAAGGTAGGTTTATTTCCTACCTTAAGGCAAGCAAGATGATCTCTAAGGGGTGTATCCATCACCTTGTCCGCGTCATGGACGCGAAGGCGGAGCCGCCTATCTTACCAGCAATTTCGGTAGTCAATGAGTTTTCGGATGTCTTTCCAGATGAACTTCCAGGTCTTCCTCCTGAAAGGGAAATCGAGTTTGGCATCAATGTGTTGCCTAATACTCATCCAATTTCTATTCCTCCGTATAGAATGGCCCCGATAGAATTGCGGGAATTGAAAGTACAGTTGAAGGACTTGTTGGATAAAGGCTTCATTAGGCCTAGCACTTCACCTTGGGGTGCACCAGTCCTGTTCGTACGAAAGAAAGATGGATCGTTACGAATGTGTATCGATTATCGTCAGTTGAATAAGGTCACCGTAAAGAACAAGTATCCACTTCCAAGAATTGATGACCTGTTCGACCAGCTCCAGGGGGCTAGATATTTCTCCAAGATTGACCTACGCTTGGGATATTTTCAGTTAAGGGTCAAGGAGAGAAACATTCCGAAAATAGCCTTCCGAACTAGATATGGGCATTTTGAATTTCTAGTGATGTCATTTGGGCTAACCAATGCCCCGGCTGCTTTCATGGACCTCATGAACACTGTATTCAGGCCTTATCTTGATGTGTTCGTGGTGGTATTCATCGATGATATTTTAGTATATTCCCGCTCAGAAGCAGAGCATGTGGGTCACTTACGGATAGTATTGCAGACCCTTCGAGACCACAGGTTATATGCAAAGCTCGCCAAATATGAGTTTTGGCTGAACTCAGTGGCATTCTTAGGCCATGTGATATCTGATGAAGGTATTAGTGTCGATACTCAAAAGATCGACGCAGTCAAGAATTGGCCAAGGCCAACCACACCCTCAGAAGTCCGTAGCTTCTTGGGGTTAGCAGGATATTACAGGCGGTTTGTAGAAGGATTCTCTTCTATATCCGCGCCATTAACTAAGCTGACCCAGAAAGCTGCTAAGTTTCAATGGACAGAGAGTTGTGAGCGGAGCTTTCAAGAACTGAAAGATCGATTAACATCAGCTCCAGCTCTTACTCTTCCCTAAGGAACGGAAGGTTATGTTGTATACTGTGATGCCTCTGGCATAGGGTTGGGATGTGTGCTGATGCAGCATGGGAAGGTGATTGCTTATGCTTCGAGACAGTTGAAGAAGCATGAGAAGAATTACCCGACCCATGACCTAGAATTGGCTGCTGTGGTATACGCCTTAAAGACGTGGTGACACTATCTCTATGGTGTCCATGTCGACATCTACACAGACCACAAAAGCTTGCATACATATTCAGTCAAAAGGAGTTAAATTTGAGGCAACCACGTTGGCTGGAATTGCTGAAAGACTACGACGTCGAGATATTTTATCATCCCGGCAAGGCTAATGTTTTGGCCGACGCTCTCAGTCGTAAGTCAATGGGGAGTTTGGCACACATTGAAGCAGGTAAACGAAGTTTAACCAAAGAACTTCATCAGCTAGCCAGTATGCGAGTCAAATTGCTAGACTCCGAAGATGGAGGTATTGTTGTGCATAACACATCTGAATCATCTCTCATAGCCGAGGTAAAGGCACGGCAATACAAAGACCCCACCTTGATGCAATTGAGAAAAGGCATTCAGCAAGGTAGGATCTCAACTTTCGAGATCGCAGGGGATGGGACCTTGAGGTGTCAAGGCCGATTGTGTGTGCCTGATGTAGTAGATTTGCGAGAGAGGATCATGAGGGAAATTCACCAATCCAGGTATTCCATCCACCCTGGCTCAACCAAAATGTATCATGATGCAAGGGACAGTATTGGTGGAATGGGATGAAGAAGTCAATTGCAAAATTCGCAGCTCAGTGTCCAAATTGCCAACAGGTAAAGACAGAACATCAAAAACCTGGTGGACTGCTTCAGGATATAGAAATTCCGACTTGGAAATGGGAGGTGATTAACATGGACTTCATTTTTGGGTTACCTCGCACCAATCGTAAGTTCGACTCTATCTGGGTGATAGTGGATCGGCTTACCAAGTGTGCTCACTTTCTACCGGTTAAGGCAACCTGCACAGTTGAGGATTATGCTAAGCTGTACATCAAAGAAATTGTTAGGCTTCATGGGGTACCAATGTCCATTATATCGGACAGAGGAGCCCAATTCACAGCTAACTTCTGGAAATCTTTTCAGAAAAGTTTGGGTACGCAGGTAAATCTCAGCACAACTTTCCATCCACAAACTAATGGGCAGGCTGAGCGTACCATTCAAACATTGGAACATATGTTGCGGGCATGTGTCCTAGATTTCCAAGGTAGTTGGGACGATCATCTACCACTTATAGAGTTTAACTACAACAATAGTTACCACTCCAGTATTAGAATGGCCCCATATGAGGCATTGTATGGGAGGAAGTGTAGATCGCCAATCGGGTGGTTCGAAGTTGGTGAAACGGAACTATATGGGCCGAATTTGGTCCATCAAGCCGTTGAGAAAGTACGATTAATACAGGGACGATTGAGGACTGCACAGAGCAGGCAAAAGTCCTATTCTGACGTCCGACGTCGTGATTTGGAATTTCAAGTTGGCGATTGGGTGTTCCTGAGAGTCTCACCCATGAAGGGTGTCATGCGTTTTGGGAAGAAAGGTAAATTGAGCCCGAGGTACATCGGTCCATATCAAGTTCTTCGCCGAATTGGAAAAGCTGCCTATAAATTGGAACTACCATCCGAAATGGAGTTTGTCCATCCGGTATTCCATGTGTCCATGTTGAGGAAGTGTATCGGAGACCCTTCTCGGGTCGTTCCCATTCAAGACATACAGATCACAGAGGATCTGACATACGAAGAAGTACCAGTGGCTATATTGGACCGACAGGTCCGCAAGCTAAGGACAAAGGATGTAACTTCCGTTAAAGTACTATGGAGGAACAGGGACGTGGAAGAAATTTCATGGAAAGCAGAGGAAGAGATGAAAGCTAAATATCCATACCTGTTTCCCAATGTAAATGATGATGATGGCGAGGAAACCCGGAATGCATTAAAAAGGGAAGCGTCCGTATGAGGTAAATAGAAACTTGAGACACTCTTCATTCTTACCTTTCATTTAATGCTGGGATTCGTGGCGTCCGAACGAAGCCTATAAAAGCTGAAACCCCTCCCCCTGTAGTATTACCTTTCATAGATCCATACATTCGGGGACGAATGTTCCT